>JAQGAA010002911.1:0-11764 GCA_034696425.1 Isotoma viridis
AGGTTCATGTTTATCACATCAGCATTCACTTTTTATAAAAATTGCCAAAAATACCCAAGTTTTGTTAGAGTAGGCAATCTAGAAAGTCCGGACGGACGTAGAATAAAGTAACGCTGTGTAGTACTACTACTACTATTGACTACAGTATAATAGTATAATAGAGTAAAATAACAATCTAACAAAGTAAACTGCCCACTTCTGCAGCCTTTAAGACGACCGGCCGTAGAGTGGAAAGTTCGATCAAACTACTTTCTTTCTCTTTACAACTGCCATGTCGTATATATTATACTACTACTTACACTTACCTCTCTCTCTCTCTATTCTCTCACTATGTCAACCACGATTTCTTACTATACTGACTAACTTCCTATCTCACACTACATCTTAGCAATAATGGGTCTTTGCCAAAGTAATAAACCTAGGTTTAAAGGAGAAAGCAAGGAACAAGCGTTGAACATGAAGTAAACGACGTCGTCAAATCTAGCCCAAATATTTTTCCAACCGATGCCTTTACTTTACATATAACTTTTCCCTCTTCAGAATACAATAACGCACTAATTTTCTGAGTTATCGTTCATAAACCTTTTTCTCATTCGATTTCCTCATCCCGGCTTTTGCTACTACAAAAATAAGTAGTTTAATATTCCACACGCAGCCAGAGACCTTACAATCAGTCTATAAAAACAAGACTTCTTTTATGCTAGTTATGGTTATGTATTTAATTTGCAAGGCTGCAGTGGATGGTACAGCTATTTCTCAATAGCATTTCTCACTACCAATCCGTTTTTGGTAAAAAACAGAAACAAAACGCATTGCATGATGCTCTTAGGTAAGCTTTCTCCAATTCTTTTCCCAACTCATTTAGCCCCATGTGTGTACTTTCATTGATCATAATAAATAGAATCACTTAGTACAGTATGTCATTTCTCAGATTATCTTACAAATCTTTCTTTGGTAAACTTCCCTTTATTATGTAAACTTGGCCATGTTTATAGAAAGGAACAATGGCAAAAGACAATTCGAGCATTGACAAAACAAACTCAGTATCCTTTTTTCAACAAACATATAGTTTAATCACTCCCCGTAGCAAGTGATTTTATGAGAACCGAAATTGACACGTAGGAATATATCCAAAGTAATGGTATATAGGTAGGTAATTGTTCAAATTAAGCCTTTGTCAAATATTTTCCCATGTTGAGTCAGGCGGATCACAGTTTTTTATAGATTGTATTTCTATCCTCGTTTCATCTACTTTCACCACAATCTGTAATTTAAGTTAGTCTTTTTGTCATATC
This sequence comes from Isotoma viridis, assembly GCA_034696425.1. Lineage (NCBI taxonomy): Eukaryota > Metazoa > Arthropoda > Collembola > Entomobryomorpha > Isotomidae > Isotoma > Isotoma viridis. The sequence continues at coordinate 1,296 of JAQGAA010002911.1, forward strand.
AATATAGTGAGTAAGTAGGCAGGTCAGACAATATTAGAAGCGAAAGAAAGCCAATTCGTTTATAAAAGGAGGAAAAAGAGACTAGGTAGAACTATAGAGTCAGACACCCTCTATTCCTGTCACTCAGATCACCTCCCTAAGAATTTCATCCTTTATTCTTTTTTTGAGCTAAAAAATGAACTAAGAAATACGAGCACGTAGGGTAGACTTGCTTTTGGGAAAGAAAGGAAACAAGAAACTCCGGCAGCATATTCAAGTGGACTTTCTTTCCATCTTATGATATTATATTATATTATACGAATATCTATATGTTACATGTTCGAAGCCTAAGTTATAATATTCTACAAGAATATGAGAAACTGAACTGACATGTTGAGTACACCCAGCCTGATCACGTCTTTCGCAATTTGGACATATCAACAATGCTTGTGATAGAATACGAAGGAGGCTTTCTTTAACTCTCTCTCTCTCTCGCTTTCTCTGTACCGACTCTCGATGTATCATGGGATATCATATTTTCAACCAACTTACTTTCTTGGTTTTGACAACCACGTACAGACAGACTCATGTTCAACGTTCGGTCACACAAGTGTTTGCGTTGAATCGTGCCTAGTACAGCACAACAGAACTTTATTTGCCCCTGAACAGGAATCTTTTTTCAGACTTATAAGAAAACCAAACTTTCACCACCTTTATCAGATCACTGCCACTATCGCCGAGTTTCGAAGTAAGCTTAATTATTTTTTTTCTCATGTAATTAGTATCGTTAACTGTAAGGACCAACAAATCGTGTACAATTAACTCACTCGTTTATTTTTAAGTAATTTTCCCAAAGTCTTTCCTTTTGTGAAACCACAGTTTGCTTTTATGTTTCGTCGCCATTAACTTACGACTAGAAATTAAAAGCGGATTCAAAAATGCTATCACTATCAAGAATTATATAAAGTCAACATTTGTGGGTTGCAGGTCAGTTTACAAATCTGATAGGCCATGTCGTATAAGACAGTTGGACAGCTTAACCTGAATATAATTTTGTTAATGCATGCAAGCATTACCTATCAACTACACATTATCATGCCACTAGAATATGCCTAAATGCCAAATTTTGACTTTTACGTGATAGTACATTCTATAGCAGTTTGCTCTCATTATTTCATCATCGCAAATTGATTAAATTATGGTAAGATGACTCGCCGTCGTCATTCTGAATTGCCTATTTCCTTTCTCTTCCTATTCCAACTCATTTGTAACGTTTTTATGTGCACTGCAGATTCGTATTGCAAAGACTATGAATAACAAAGTTAATTTTCCGACTTTCAAAATTACAAACCCTCCTTATAAACTGAACGTGCTATTACAACAACCTTTAGAACAATAACTAGGACTATGCATAATGGTTCCAAAATTCAACATCAAAATATAATTTGTAAACGCTACTTAATCACGATCTTGTACTTGGTAGGTATACAGCTATACATGTAGACACACAATGCTCCAAGAATTTTCAAAATAATTGGCTAAATTTAGATTCTTGTGAATTAAACAAGTCTCGTGTTTGCCAAACACCCATATACCTATTGCTTTTGAATGTTATGCAATAAACGAGTGAGAAGAAGCTCATGTTATCTTTTATTGAGATGTTAACAACTGCGCCAACTACACATTTTGTCCTTGCTCTGTTCTTCATTAACTAAAAAATACTCTCACTCTCTATCTCTCTCTCTCTGATTGCATGATGTGAAAATAAACCTCACTAGTAACATAAACTTATAAACGCTGATTATTATAACAGCAAATAGTGGATCTATTTCCAGCACGTTAAACATAGAGCTCCTAAAGAGACAAAATTCAGTTGTGTCTATCATATATTTAAAAAAAAGTTTTCCCAAAGCTCTACATCTTGATTATTTTTCATTACCTTCTAAAAAGGATTCTAAGAATCTTCGTCACACTATAAGCTAGTCGACTTGCTAGCTAGAAAGAAAGAAAAATATATTCCTCGAGCCTTAGAAAGAACGTACTTAATTAGAAACTAAAGTTCTAAGGCAGAAGATGGAAATAAATGAGTCACTTGTGTAAGGAGAGTAGTGGCCACAGTACCTAAGTTGGAGTACAAGCCAGTACCAAGACACTCAGTGTCACCAATTCATTGAGGATATATGTAACTAAGTTAAAGACCATGAGAAGAAATGATATGAAAGAAAGTCGTACTGTAACTGTAGTAGACATGTGTTTGCAAAGGGGAAAGTAGTATACTGGTAACATTGTAGGTAAAACATGTATTCCCAGTCATATGTATCCGTAGCAGTAATAGTTAGAAGGTCTCTAGACAGAGCAATGATTCAGGATAATTTAACACACTACGAGTCTCAACTCAGAACTGAAAGGCTATACAGAAGTACTCTTTTAAAAACTTCTTCCTTCCTTACGATCATTTCTTTTCTCCCCTTTGCTTTCCCTCTAATGTTCCGTCAGTGAAAGCCCATTTCAACTTCTTCGAACTATCTTCCGCATTTGCAACTTAAGTCTTTCTAGTTTCAACTGCAAAAGTTATCTGGTAAATGCAGCCAACCGTGGAAATGAAAACGAACTGTACACAAAACCGATAGATAAGATCTAGAGTAGAAAGGAAAAGAAATCCAACCCAAGGACACTACATGCACACACAATCTTCATTACTAATAGGAATATAAAAATATAAGACGATATGTAGCTACCAAGATGGAATAACCAAGAAAAAAAGATCCAATAATACACAGCTCGAAGCTCATAACATCGATTAGAATGGAATAGTTCAGACCTCTACCTTTAACTTAATCGCTATTTCCTCTGTCCTATAGTTCTAGTAGTCAGCCAATGAGCCATGAATGGTAAACTAAACTTTGGAGGTGAATTTGTACACTGACTTTTCCTGTTCAACTTCTTTCGGGGCAACAGAGAAAGTTTTTTTTTTCATACCAACCAAAACCAAACTCTTCATAGGTACAAATAGCCAGGGTTTTTATTCGTTTCTAGTTCCTATTGCCTTAGCACAGTAGCTCCTTGATACATGACACGAATAGAAAATTAGCTTTATCGCGGGTCGTTGCCAGAATTCACAAAGTATCCAGGCAAGCATGCATCATGATTGAGCACAATTTACTTCAAGAAGATTTCCCCGGAAAGTAGAGAAAGAGAAAGAAATAGGGCTCAGAGCATTATTATCAGACTAATCTAGTAGATACGCAAAGTTTTAATTCTTATTTACTAAAGAGACAATGAGAAGCTTAGCTATTTACTCCATACTTCATGTGGAAGTTAAGATATCTCTTTAACAAGATACTTAACTCGAACGAGAGGAAGTCTTCCTTATCTAGCTAGATTCATTTAGATATGGTAGAATTGGCTTAGATGAAAGTCACTCAGAGAGAAAGGAAGATGAAATTGATGCAAAGGGTTGGCCAAACGGACAGTGTGGTGTAAGCCTACTGTAGCTAAACTTGAGTAACATCTCGAATCTAGAGAAGCAGTTTCTCTCAGAGTAAAATATCATCTTTAGATACACGACATCCCAAGTAAAAGGGAACAAGTTAGCTAGTCTTGGTGGGTGGCATTTTCAACCGAAAATCAATACGTGGAGGAGTTCAGGCCCGGAAAATCGAGGTTCTGCGGAAAAGAATACGGAAAGAACCCAAAACTTAAAGAGGAAATTCAAACTCAGCATGTAGTTATGAAATTTACCCGTTTCTAAACGGGAAAGTAGTATCATTTTACTAACTTCCTCTTTTTCTCCAAATGCTTTCCTTCAAAATATATTAATGATAATACCATAGTCTTCGAAAATAACATGTGGTAGTAATGGAATCTGCTAGGATAGCTCCCTTTATTTCATGATGATACCTAAGCTAACTCAATTAGAATCTTGCCATGAAATACATAACCTAGGTACATAATGATAAGTAGAAATAGCATTTGTGCACTAGACAAGCTTATACTAACGATCTTGGTCTAATCGAATGGTTCTACAGCAAGCACTTTTAAAGCTATTTGCTAAGGAGAGATGAGACACTAGTAGTCATTTAAAGATAGTAGTAGTAACAATATCATAGCTAAAACATGGTCGCCTGCAGATGGTGCAAAAACTTTCCCCAGGTGAAAGTTGAAAGTCCTTTCAAACAAGTTACAACTAGCTACACTTTTTGTATACAAGGTAAAACTTCAATCTACATCTTGTTTTACTGGTTTTCTTATTAAACCTAAAAGCACAAACCTGATTAAATGCATGTACAAATTACTTTTCTTTTATTTATTGTAAAGAATTAAAGCACAGTGCCTGCTGCGTTAACAAAATGCTACAAGTAACTTGTGTGATAAAAAAGTTTACCACATGAGAAAATAGAATCTAATACATCGACTTGCCCAACCGGAACTGAAAAGTACATTTTATAAGCTTGTATGTATATGCTCACCTTTCCTGATGGATCGCTCCCTTTTTACTAAATGTGAAAAGAATAAATGAACCTTGAAAGTGAATTCCATTGAAAGATAAAGCGAGGATCATTTATATGATGAAAACTCTATTCGCTTCCACTGCGCCCTTCAGTTTGCTTTTTAAAAACGCAAAGCCTGAATTTAAACAGTTGACATTTGCATTTGCCAAATATGCCTATTGCATTCTGAAAGCTGAAACTAGTTACTTGCAAATGTTTTAATTCGAAAGTTTTTATCGTACAACAGTCACTAATATAGTACAATGTTTGTTTGGTTTCAGATATTGAACATGTCTCAGCAGATGAAGCAGCTAGATACATCGAAACCAAAGAAAGGTTGAGTCCGTACATATAAATATTTTTATAATCTATCAAGTCAACGAAGTAAAATTATTTGGCAATTGTTTGCTTTTTGCACTGTATACTCTTGTAGAATTTTGAATGTGTTTACAGAGTTTTCTTGGCCTATGAAGCTACTGTACTACTTTTACTGTACAATGCTAAAGCACCGATGACATTGGCAAGTAAAAGAAATTAAGCCAGAGTGCCGCGGTAAGCTGATAGAAACAGATTTCACCGTCTTCTTGAGTTCAAGTCATGCCAAGCTATGAAGTTAAACGAATTCAGACGTCACCTAACCCCCCAAATATCCGGGTTCTCTTTCCTCATCCTACTCTAGCTTGAAATTTACTAACAGTGGACTATTACTTACAACAAGCATTTTACAAGGAGTTACTATTATATCTCCAAATCCCACTTGGATCTCTCGCGTCTCACTAACAAACTCTCAGCTCAATATCGTTGAACAATCAAGTATTTTATGGCACAACTGGGACACTCAACTTGGACCAGAAACATTGCGTTGCAGTCAACTCTCAAGTCAGCCTACACAGGAACAGGATTCCCGATGGTCACAAATGCCTTCAGCTTTAGCTGGCTGACACTGGGCCAAATTTCATGTTTCACATATTTGGTCCCCTTCAACCAGCTGTAGTTGGCATTGTTATCAACATTTTTCGGACCATGCAGACTCATTTTTCGTATACAGCATCGCAATCACAAAGCCTTCGGAGGTTATTAAATAGTTATGTCTAGTAAGTTCTGTAATTTTGAGTATCTATTCTAGTACGTAAATTAATATACTTTGTCAAATATAAAGACCAATAAAAATATTATTACCAAGAAATCAAAGTCAGTAACCATAAGCTGTGTTTGATAATGCAAAACGATAGCTAATGGAACGACTTTTATTTCTAATTTTCAATGCATGAGGAGAAAATTGCTTTCTAATCCCTACTCAGATTGAGGGAGATTAAAAACTACTGATTTAGTGTTTTGAGAGAGCTCATCTTTATTGAAAACAACTCATACAACATACCTAATTAACCTAATAATAAATATTCCTTCTATTGAGCTTTCAGCATTACATTGTTTAAAACCTCTAAAGTTAAAGCCTTTAATTGCAAATAAACAAAGAAACCCATATTTTCTCCAAGTCAAAACAAACACCCTTGAGGAAAAACGAGGCGTGAAGTGAAAATGAGATAGATGTCTAACAAGGTATCAGCAATTTTCACCACCTACATGTCCACGATTAAATCATCTTTCCTTTTCCTTTCGTTTCAAAGCAAAACACAAACAAGAAACAACTGAACAGAGATCTCACAATCAGTGAAACGAACTACGAGTACAAAGGGACATAAAAGCTATTTGAAATGAAAGCATAACAGACAAATATATAATACAATGAACTGTAGAACTGGAGAACAAACCCGCAGCAGCTCTTCCTTTCCCTATGAAATATCGTCTATTTTCGGATCCATTCACAACTATTTTCTCTCCTCGACTGCTAAGCAAATAGATTATATGCCATTCTAGCATTCATTGTACACATATTTGACTACCTATTAGATCGTCACCTTAGAATGTCTTCTGCTTTTACTGTGGTCAAAAACTGTGATTGTCACTGTAGTTAAAGCTTAGGTTTAACAAATTAGATGTGGTGATTTATATGATCAAAACTTATTAAAATAGTTTTATAAATCCTTATCCTTATTGCTTGGACTAAACCCCAAACTGGAATATTAAATCATACACATCCATTATCTATAAAATTACCGAGTTTGAATTTATTTTTTGTCATTGAAATTGTATGCCTGAATTTAAAACCAACAATAAAATACCACCAAACCAAGTGTCTCTCAATAAAAAATTTTTATCTGCAAATCTGACATAGTCCTACAACTGATTCCAAACTTAGCCTATAAAAAATAGTCTCTTCATGAACACGGCATACGTCAATGCAAATTTTTGTGGAGTTTACGCATACCCTATGTTTTGCTGTTTCTTATTCTTATTCATCAATTCAAAATATATACCTATACTGTATCAACAAATTGTCTTTGCACAGTTAATCTTTTAAAATCACAAAGTAAATTTAATCGGTAAATTAGCTTCAAAATTCAAAGCGTATCTAGGTTGCATCTCTTTATCAGATTCCAAAAATTTATTAAGTAAAATCATTCCAGTATTTTTGCTATCCCTGTAAAGCTCAATTTCCAAATCTATTAATTTTCAGCATATGTTTTCATATGACCTTTATTCCCTTATTCCCAGGTTACAGATCACTGATTGAGCACAAAATACATAAGCATTGACCTGGAATCACCCAAGACCAAATGAGAAAAACTACCTCCTAATTCTATATGAAAGAAATTCTTCGGATGTTGCATAGTATTGTCTTTTATCAAGTAGATCTTCATTATGCTATAAACCTGAATTAATCAACAACGCTGGGTCCAGTTACTATTACTAACATCCTCATCCACTAATTTCCAAATTTCCACAGCTTGTTTGTAGTACACGTACAAAGAGGTTCAAAAGCAAACCAAGCAACCACCCAACCGTGTTGGCCCTTTCATCATTATTCATCTCCATCCCCTTTCGTTCATTACTTCAGTTATGTATTCAGGTACTTGTTCTTGTTCAGGATTCAACAACTCATCTCTCTTTTAATCCATACAAACATTGCCTCGAAAACCACAGTGACATTACGTGACTGTGCTATGCTATAACCAAATCAGAAAATCCACTTTCTATTCAGGTTGTTTTAATTGCCCTATCATTTTGGATGTGTCGGAAACTGGATGAAAATAAAGTACATCAAAAATATTGATTGCAGAATGGTTAAAGATGCATTTAAGCTTAAAATTACGTAAATAATAATTCATGATAATAAAACATACGGAGAAAGTATCTATCCTAAAACACCGCGTTTACTAAACTTCCCTAAATATGATTCCCATTTTCGGTAAAGTTTCTTTCTACGACATATGCTAGCAATTGATCCTTGCACACAAACCCAATGAAAATACAAATGAATGTACGTATCTTTACGTCTATCACTATTACCATTAACGATATACATATTATGTGATAGGTCTTTACAAGCACTCCATGTTACTATAATTGCATTATGTGAAAGGTTAATTACATTACTATTATTATCTTCTAACAACGCGTGCAAAGAAAAGATGAATTGTTCCTCTCTCGTGCTGTCAAAAGAGTCATACATTTATTGGAAAAGCAAGCAACTTCGTATCGTAAGTTTTGGAAAGTATGAGAGTGTGCTTTAGAGCAAGATCCTTAATCCGGACTCCACACACTTGCTGCAAACTTAGTGCTTTCTATTTCCTAGCACTTCCATCAGTTCTATCCAACGCTACTCTTTAACGGAAATGGTAGTGCAAGTCACTCTACTAAATAAAAGTCCAACACATGGTAAGTAGGCGATTCAATAATTTCAGAGGTTCTGACTAACTAGACAGCAGCAGTCGTACAAATAGAATGAAGACTGATTAGCATGAAAACACGGAGACGTCCGTGCGTTTCGTTGGGTGATTTCCGTAATGAAAATTCATTCTGCCAATCCTTAACTCTGTCAAACCATCAGTGAAAGTACTGCTTTTTTACTTGAGCATACTACCATGGACTATGAAATGTCCTGTATATTACTAAATCTCCTCTACTTATGTTTCCATTCCATGTGTAGCTCAAAAACTTTTTCCCAGGGAGCTGAAACTGAACAGCAGATTCTTTTCAACGACTTGCCTAAAGGTCTTTTACAACAATTAAAATTTGGCAATTAGTTAAGCAGGACCCTCCGTACATTTCCCAAAGTTTCTCAACGACTTCTCATTGTTCTCAAGAGAGTTGGCTTTAAGAAAAACTGCCGCAGTTAGGATAATGTACACCCTTTTAAAATATGGATCAGGCACATACATGGGCGGAAAAGCGACGAAACTAAAAATACAAACTATTACAAAATACTTTATTCGGAAGACGAAAGAGCAAAAATGGTTTAACATAGTGCAATATCTAATTTTCTGAGCAACATTAGCCTGTCTGTTAAATGCGAAGAAGAAGTGGCATATTACAGTAAAGTTAATGAAGATAAACCTTGAGATTAGCTTTTGTTCTTCACTTCCTCGCAGCATGTTAACGATAATAGGATAGGGAATAAAAAAGGACGACGTTCTTGCAGGAATGTAATATTTCTGGGTGAAAGTTCTACACTCTCCCCTCTAGCTTTTCCCCATCACATACCCTTATCTCCTATTTCAACCTTAAAGTAAAGAGAAATTCTGCAGCAGCGTATTCTCATACATTGTACGTACTTATTAGATAATATTATGTGCAAGTAAAACCCATATACTTTCATCTGTAAGTACTTATACTACACAAAAGTAGTTAGTTACCCTACACCAGAAGAGCACGTAGGTCATATATACAAAAGTTAACCACAACTCATATTATTATTGTATGAAACGAACGGTTTACACAGTCAAGAAACTCATCGGAGCTAATGAAATCTGTACATGGCCTTAGTAAAAGTAACTCATATACTGCTGATTTCTTCAACTGCTTTCACTTCAACCATTATTTCGGTACTCTTGAATGTAACCTCAATTTATATGGCTATAATAATACAATCTTGATTCAGGGATACGCCCATTTCTATTATTACAAGAACAAGCCTACAGAAGTATCCAAGATGTATATGATGTTGAAGCATTTTAATAGATTTTACTTCATGCTAGTGGTTTATCGAAATTCGATAGTTTTTTTCCACTATCTACTCTATAATGGATAAATAAAAATCACTCATTGTCAGATCTTTCTCTTTTTTTGTGTTTATTAGAATAGAATATAGAATAGTATGGGACGTGTGAATTGATTTTGATTTGGCTATCAAACCTTCAAATCCTTATATAGTCATGCTACCTTTGCCTTCACCTTTATATTTTCCTTTATGACTCCAAAACTATATTTGGAAAGGCAAAACAACTTGCAACTCAAATTATGCTTAGAGTTACAATTACGTTACCAATTATCTAATTAATAAAATTCCATTATGGTATATAGCAAAAATTAATCCGGCATGTTCATATTCAATACGTTTCTCAAAGAATTTCGTTTCCTCTCCCTCTCTCTTACCAAATGAAATATTGCGAGATCTAGTACCCAGTCATAATTAACTGGGCTCCTTAGGTACTAAACTCGCATGATGGTTTGCACTTTCTATTTTCCATTATTTTTAAGTCTTAATCTTAATTGTCCAACACAACGCCAAAGCAAAGATGCTTTATGATTGAGCCTATTCGTACTCAACAACGTTAGTTCTTGCTTGGGTATATAATGAATTTCATAGTTTCTCAGAACTTTTGTCACAAAGATAGATAGCCTTACTCGGAAACTTGAGTACAGCAGTATTTTTCTGCTTGCGATAACTCTTACAAAATGCATTAAAATCTGACACCATCAGTACCTAACTTACGCTTTGTTTCTTTAACATGGAATGGACTTGCGTCCATTTCCCTTACGAAAGAACAAATGGCGATATGGCTTTCTTCAAAAACTGCCTTACTATAGTCTGTACGCTGAGAAATGGAGCTGTGGAGGTAGGGTCTTAAGCATAGAGTTTCTCAATTTCCCAATGCA
>JAQGAA010002912.1:0-11764 GCA_034696425.1 Isotoma viridis
AGGAACTCAATAAATTGTACATTTACCCTTTTCACTATCACTTCAGCTTGAGCATTGCAACCCAATTTTTATAAAAACATTTAATATCTTTTGACTCTGGATACATTTCCTTATAAATCTTATTCATGCAATAGGGTGCATTCATAATTCACCTTTTTTAATTCTCGTGCTTCCAGGTTATCTAAACGATAGAGTTTTATAAAACATTGCAAGGATGCTAAAACCCAAAACTAAAGAACGTTAATTATGAACAAGATTTCTTTTGCCAGACATAAAATGAGGAAATAGTAATAAGACTGAATGCTTTGGGCAGGTCAAGTAATAATAGACAGAGTTGACATTTCCTTCTTTGTTCCCTTGTAAATAAATCAAAGAACTTATTTACACATGAAATTGACCTGGATTTGACCTGATTGAACTAGCTAGTAAAAATACACTCTTATTTTATGATTTTATGTTTTTCCATGAACAGTCAGCCAATAATCGCGGTTGGTACTTTTTATTTCATTTTGCGGAGTTTTGTTAAGAAGGATTCATAGTAAAAGTTAAATTAAAATAGGTTCACCTACATTCTTTTCAAATGCTCTGTGAATTTAATTATTAAGGGTTGAGAACCCTTTATGTGAACGCTCTAGGTGTCTGTCAATCTGTTAATCTGTTAATCTGTCAAAGGATTCAATAACTTTCCATAGGGTTAATCAATTCACTTCAAACTTGGTACATAGTCTCTAGGGACTCTATCTCAGACATGATTAAAATTTGGGGTCGATCGGACCACCCCCAAGGGTCATGACCTTGAGGGTTTGAAATGTATAGCAATATAGGCAAGTGGGGTATCATTGGACAGCCCATCATTTACTCTCCAATATATTGGTGAAAATTTCAAAATTTCAAAACAATTTAAAATTTTTTTAAAAAATTCAAAATTTCAAAACAATTTAAATTTTTTTTAAAAATTCAAAATTTCAAAACAATTTAAAAATTTTTTTAAAAATTCAAAATTTCAAAACAATTAAAAAATTTAAAAAAAATCAAAATTTCAAAATAAATTCAAAATTTCAAAACAATTTCAAAAATTCAAAAAAGGGTCCACATTAACATTCACATGACGTTTTCAACCCTTTGTTATATCCAATTGAGATGGTTTATTTTATTAAACATTACCCAAAAATAAGAAACTAGATTCACTAGCAGTAGTTGTGCATATAAATGGAATCTTCATTACTAAATTGTCTTTGTAGTAATTAGCTGCAGTGTCAGTTATAAAAGCTCTAGAGATATTAGGTTCTATCACTGGAGCGAAAAGCATCAAAGGGAAAATTCCAAATTTCTATGTAATTTGAAAATACTTATTTTAAGACTTTACAATGCAATGTATTCATTTTACTTAAATTTTTAACTTACAAATAATTGCCTCTGTGCTCCCACTAAGAAATTCCGATTGACTCTCCTCAAGCAATTAATTATTGATCTACTGTCACTATCTTTGCTCGTAGTTGGACACCCAACAATTTTTGAAATTTTATTTGTAAATTGCCTAGCATATTCTGGAGACTGCAACCCCCAGTGACAAAAAGCTGAGCCACTTAAAGCAATTGCTTTAGAAAATAATCCCCTGGCTATGCTTGTAGTAGAAAGCATTTGAAGATGAACACTAACAGCTTTGGAAGGTATTTTTAATACAAAGTTTAATTAAATGTGACGATACAATTTTCTATTTTATTATAATATTAGACACTCACCTCCAGCAGATTGACCAAAAATGGTTATTTTATCTTTATCACCTCCAAATGCATCAATATTTTCATGAACCCATTTTATTGCCAGAGCTTGATCCTTTAGGCCCCAATTTCCTAAGAAAGAATTTACTAAGTTATTCATAGATGGTTTACAATTCAATGTACTACATAAAAGTAAAAGCTAGGTTTCTTACCAGGACTTTGCTCATCTCCTGTACTTAAAAACCCTAATTCAGAAAGGGGTATAAAAGTTTAAAAAAATATAATGCTAAGAAAATTGAACTAATAATTTCGTTGCAGATTGCTTTAAAATTAATCTTACCTAAAACGCCCAGCCTGAAAAAATTATTTTGTATTAAAATTTAACTACGTTAATCACACAAATCTTCGAACTTTGAAATTAATTGTGTTAGAGGCTTAACCTGTAATTTATAGTGACGAGGATTACATCTTCCTGTAACAAATACGCTGGACCATGTTCCTTAGACGTTCCTGGTCATTTAAAAGTCCAAAATGTTTTGAAATATTAGTATCAATCCAAGGAAAATCTGGTTTATTTTTAGCAGGATGTTTCTTAACAACTTTTATAATTTGAATTTTATATTACGACGGTTTTTCTACCGTAATAAAAGTTGCCTCCGTGAATGTATATAATAACTGGCAGTTTTTGAGATGTCCCTTGATAATATCCAGATAATGGTGGAATCTATTAATTTCAATAAATCTTACATAACGTATATTGCAACTTAGAGCACAATGTTGAAGCATCAGCATAACTAAACCTTGACTGAATTTTGAATTAAGTACCTGAGGAGTGAATACGTTTAAATGAAGACAATCCTCGTTTCCTATAACCTGGAGTCCTCGAGCCAAACTTAGTTGAAGACAAGCAGGTCCAGGTTTTTTAGCTTGTAAAATCCCATCCCATGGTTTTTTCCTTACTGGAGGCTTCAAATTTAAAATAACTTTTCAGTTTGAATTATTCAACTAAGAATTAAATATCTAGATCTTTATAACCACTAACCTGAAAAAGTTCTGGACGTTCTGAATAAAAAATTCCTTCAAATGCATAAATATCCCTACCAGTCACCACCGTCATAAAGTACCTATAAGTATATGTTTTAGTAAATAGTAATTCATTACAATTAAGTTTTCCTTAAAAGGGCAATTGCACTTAAAGGAGCATGACAACGACAAGATTCATTTTAGCTAAATATTTCAGGGATACAAAATTTCAAATAAAATTTAAAGCATAAAGTTATAAAACACATTACTGGCTAACACACATTGATTGCTAATATAACTTATAATTACTTAATTACTAATAACGCATTACTTTTTCATGAGTATGAACAATGCTAATTTAAATGGAAGGTATTTGTATTAATTATATATATTCATTAGCTGCCTTGCTATTAATTTCGACCCTTAGTATTTAAAGGAACCCGACTTGTTACTCATTAGACAGTTCTGTGATTGAACGGACTCAGAGATTGGGTCTCACAAGGGTCTAGGATGGAACAAGGACTGTGATAGTCGTCCCTTTCCATTATCAGTATTCACTTATTCACGTCAGTTAGTTTTGAATAAATATGTAAAAGGCTATTCTAACGAGAAACCTAACTGAATGTGTACAACCTACTTCCTTGAAATAGTTTCGGCTATGTCACAGTATTCCATCTTAATTAGCGTAATATTTAAGGCTAATAGTAATTCCCTTAAATTTCTTACATACCCCTCAACAGCCCCACTTTTTGTAAACACAATCGGATCAACATTAATCTCTCTTAAAAGACGATTAGCCACTGCTGCAGGTGCGGAAGTCGGATGAGAATAATGAAATTGGCAGGAGTATGCTGCACATAACAAATTTGTTAGGAAGTTTGCTAACAAAATCATTTTTATATAGAGTTTATTACAAATTTTTAAAAACACACGAATTCAATTAAAAGCCTCGTTTCACTCTTGATTTTTATTTTTGTAAAGTTCTAATGAGAAACACTGCTCATCGATTCGCCACTGAATCCGATAAAAATTTTATGCATCCAAAAACCTTTAAAGTTTAATAAAAATGTACTTGGATAGGTTAAAGTCATAACTGCCAGAAATGTAAGGCAGACAAAATGCTTAGTGTCTTAAGTATCACCCCAGAAGTAGACAATAAGACTTCCTCTGATTGTCAAAAGCGGTACTGTCGACTGTAAAGTTAAGACTACGCTTCCATCTTATATATTATAAAGAAAGGTGATTTATATATATTCTCATTTTTAACTCGATTCATTAAACATTCACTCACCGTGCTCTTAATAACTTATTGAAAGCAATGTTCTTCTTGCTTATTGAAATAATTAGTCATCTGAAACAAATGTTTATTTGTTCATCCTTTCAAGATAAATTTTGCATGGTTGTCTGAGCTTTCAGCTTTCATTTATACAAAGACTCCAATGCAAATGTAATTAATGAAATATTAAGTTTCTCATGGAAAAATTTTAACTACTATGTCTTGTTTTTGTATTGACTTTCTTGTTTCTTTTAGTTTAGATAATTGGCCATGTTTCATGGCATTCACATAGTTAATTCAAATAGGTTAGTAATATTGAATGTAATGAGAATGACCTTGCAAGGGCAAGTGGCACGCGTTGTTTGAACAGTGGATTACTTGAAAGTGATAGTTATGTGTGGTACTAATTAACATGACAAGATCAAAGTCAAGTTGCAAAGGATCAGATAGGTCAGAAGTAGAGATGGTAGTGTGCTGGACACTGGTGAATAGTAGGAATTTTCCGTTTTACATTGTGAAGGAATTATGCGAAGAATATATAGCTTTATTTGCGAAAACAAGGAAAGTAGTTACTCTAAAAAATTAAAGTAGGTTTAGATTGCATGGACATAAGGTCATTCTAATATAAACACAAGATATACACACATTTTCATAATTGTAATGTTTTTACAAGTACCGGTATCTTTATGTTTAAAACATTACTCAGTAATACGTAATTTTTAAATACGATTGCATTAAGTCAACTTATAATGCTACATTCAATGAAAACCTATATTATAATTATACACACTACTTAAATATTCCTAACCAATCCCAAATTTTCAACTTTCTTGCTTTTTCAAGAGTTTCTGTAACCATGCTAAATGTACCGTCAGATCCAATTTTCAAAAATTTCAAATCATTGGGATTTATAATTGGGTCCCATATTTTTTCAAGGCTTCCATCCTCTTTTGTGTGTAAAGGTTCTCTAAAATAAATAGAAAACGAAACTTACATAATTTATGAGTAGATCGGGTACGATCGATTAGGTCATAATAGGGTAATTTATAAATATATTAAAAGAATAATATTAGTGTCTTGCCCTTTATCAGCAAAGTTGACTATGATATTGACTAGAGCTTTCGAAACTTCGAAATGCTTAGTGTTTCTCTCCAAGGGTTTGAAAAACAGGCTGGAATTGAAAAGGGATGCTAGATCATCAACATGTGTTGCTTCTAAATAAGTTAAAAATAAACTCTTGTTAATAAATTAGAAATCCCGAACATTTTAAAACGTTCAGGTTTACTGGACATAATTTTGTAAATATAAAATTACAAAGACAGCAAAAACAAAACATTTATATATTTAATGGAATCTTTCCTTGAGTAAAGGGGCTTTGTTTCCCATTTTGTTCTTTATTGTTTTATTGCGAAATCACTAAAACTCTGAATTTGTTGAAAATTACAAGTGCCATTACCAGAGTCCCTGTAATCATGATTGGTAAAACTTGCAGTTCCAGATTCACTATCAAAATGATAGTTGTATACATATGTTGCTGCCACTTGAGAATGAGCCCTCAAAGCTTTTCGATTTGCAACTGTAAAGTACCGATCACTTCCTATCTTTAAATAAAACAAGATCAAATTTAATGTGACCACTATAGTAGAATATAGTGTTAGGTGAAATAAAATATTAGATCGTAAACCTCTTGAAATATTTTCTTATCCATTCTAAGCCCATTTTTATGAACATTCTTCGATCCAAAATACACATCTGCAATAATATCAGTAGCAACATCTGGGTATTCTACATAGCGACCATAATCAAACACAATTGGTTCGAAAACTCTCCAATTTCGAAGGTAGTAGTTAGTAATCCCTAAGTTATCCAAGTCTGTTAAATAATGATTGTGTTTCAAAATTTATTTAAATTGAAATTTTAAACTATAGTAAAAATAAATGTACAATTTTAAAAAAGCTTCTTTCTTACTCCAGAACAAAAAAGCAGATTCTTCTGCGACATTTGTACATAAAAATGGAATTTTCATCACCAGATCATTTTTATAATAGTTTTCTGGTGTATCACTTATAAAAGACCCAGTGACATTTGGCTCGATAACCGGTGCAAATAGGGCTATCGGGAAGAGAGTTGTAATCTGAATTTAAATTTAAATAGGATTTATATTAAAGTATTTAACCTTGAGAGGACTATTCATTTCGCACGAAAAGAATCATTAAAATTTACAAATAATCGCATTTGAGCTGCTACAATGAAGTTGGCGTCGATTTGACGGAGACAATTCATTAAACCTTTGCTTCCTTGATTAACAGGACATCCTAAAACTTGAGCGAGCTTATCTGTCATTCCTCTAGCATACTCGGGTGACTGTAGTCCCCAATGGTGAAAAGCTGAGCCGCTGAGCCCAATAGCTTTGGAAAACAAACCTCGAGCTATATTACTCGTTGACATCATATGGAGATGAGTACTTACAGCTTTGTATAAAGAAAGTATAATTTTAATTACGGTTTTTAAAATTCTACGGGCAAGATTGAAAGAAAGTACTAAGTTTAGAAAACTTACCACCCGCTGACTATTCGGGATCAGATATGAAATGTACAGATATTTAATTAAAGCTTTACTGTGTTTTTAAATTGATCATTTTTAACGAACGAAAGTAGTAGCCTATAAATTCTTAAATTTTTACCTGACCAGAAAGAGTAATTTTATTCTTATCACCACCAAAATTGTCAATATTGTCATAAACCCATTTAATAGCTAAGCTTTGGTCTCTTAAACCATTGTTTCCTGGATAGAATATCAAAAATTTAATCAGATGATATAACTAAAATGTATTATTAATTACTGGTTACTGCTTACCGGGACTTTCATCGTCGGCAGTGCTTAAAAATCCTTAATATTTAAATATATTGTATGTTACTCTTACTACTGATTCAAAAGGCAATAAAGTGTAAAGAATTTTGAGATTTTACGTGTCATACCCATTACACCAAGTCTGAGAAAATAGAAACAATAAGTATGATGAAGTGTTTTAAATTTCACTGAAATTATTTTATGTACGTAGTAACATGAGACTTAATATTATTAGGAATTAGGGACTTTAGATTGTTCGCACCTGTAATTAATAGTTACAAGTATCACATCGTGGACCAACAGATATGCTGCGCCGAATTCTTGACCAGCCCCTGGTAATTGTTATAATTTAGAAAAGCTTACATAAATTAGTGTAAATATTTTCGAAGAGATGAGCAGTCTGTTAGTTCCATAATTTTCATACCAAAAAAGAAGTTTCCCCCATGTATGTATATGATTACAGGTAATTTTGGGTTGGTTGCGTCAGTTGGGATCTATTTTGTAAAAACGAATATAGCCTTCTGCAGTTATGGATAATGAAAATGATAGTGAACAACATTCTTTAAATAAGAGACCTGGGGTGTGTAAACATTCAAGTAAAGACAGTCCTCTCTTCCAACAGTTCTAAAAAGCCGTAGAGGATTTAGTTGTAGGCAGTCAGGCCCAGGTTTCATTGCTTTCCGAATTCCAATCCAGGGTTTGATGGGTATTGGAGCCTTTACAATTAGTTTAAAAATTAAGTAAATCTTAAGAACCGAACTTCATTATAGTCTTTTTCGATTGCAAATACAATGTCAATCATTACTTAACTACCCTTACTTTAAATTTTAGACTTTTAACCGGTGGTTCCGCATAAGCTATCCCTTCAAAAGCGTACACATCCCTTCCATTGACAACCTTGTACCCGAAATACCCTTCTAAAGCCCCACTTTCAGTAACAACTATAGGATCTTTTCTAACATTATCACCCAACAAATTGCTTGAAATAGCTGGTGCATGTGTTGGAATCGGGTAGTGCATATCACAACTGTATGCTGCACAGAGCATTCTCACTAAGAAACTTGATATCACAGGCATGTCGAACTTTGGGTAGTTTTAAGACTTTAATATTGCAATTTGAAATCAATCTTCTGAAAAGACGCTGTTAATTAAAAATAATTGCATAATCAAAATTAATGACCAAGATTCAAATTTATAAACACTTTTCCTTAAAAGCTGAAACGGTTTTAATTAATTTACGCTTGGTAACTTGTCTGAATTCTCTGGAGATTAAACACCATTCGTGGACACGAGTCTGAAGAGAAATGAACTAAAACATGGCTCTATAATGACTGGATAATAGGAGGAAAATATTTTATGTAAGATTTCGATGAATTTTTTGCACATGTTGAATTGAATTAAGAGAAGAATTCAAGGTATTCATGGAAGAGGTGATACGTTGCATTTTTAATTTTCTGAGCTTTCGGCTGACTTGCTATAAGCCAATATTGTTGGTAAGCAGAACATTTTATTTTTTTTTCTTGATACTAATTTTATTCATGAAAACATTGTGTTCTTTTTCTTTAGGCTATTGCCCAAGACAAAACCGGTTCCATAAAACTCTTTATGACAGTAGCAAAAGAAGTTACCAAGTTCAGATCAAACGTCATTTGATGGATAAAAAATTCGCCTATTTATCATCCGCCTAAATTTAATGATCAACTTTTTTTCAATAAGGAATTTTCATTCCAAGTTCAAGTTCAACTCTTTTGTATATTTTATCATTAAATGTAACAGGGCACAGGGAAGTAAATTATGAGGTAGCTGCTTTACTAATTAGTAATTAGCATTCTGCTTCTATTAACTCACCGACTCAGTAAGTGTAACACAAATCCAGTATTTGAAGGAAATGCATTATGCTGCAATGATAAGTACAAAAAGGAATGTCTGAAAGCATCAGTATTTTAATTAATAATTAAATAATACGTGAGGCAATAATGCATAATTTTTTCCTCTAGTTCCCACATTATTAAATATAAACGAAAAGTTGGATTACAGTTTGCTCGTGGCAATTAAAAGATATGAATAAATCAATGTAATGGAATATTGACTGTTTTAGATCTAAGCTTTTATTTATCTTTTTTCCTGGACTTCGTCTTTATGGGAATTCATGGGAATTAACTAGTTTAACTAGTATATATATTATATCTACTTCTATGGGAATTACATATGCTTAAAATATAAAAACTGTTATATAACAATGTAAATTTCGAACAATTCTATTGAAATATTGTATTAGGCATTGAAGATAAATGATACTCCTACAAGTAAGTGTACAATAAAATAAATTCCAGTTTATAATTCACATTTTATGCATTAGTAGTTTGTTTCGCCTAAATGTACGTAAAAACCACCGTTTTGCAAGCTATGATTATAAACAATGAATATAAACTAAACTTGCGACTGTGATAATTACATTTAACAAAGCCAACGATTAGCAAAATAGATATAATCACAAAACTTTAATTATAAAATGGGTTGTAGGTAATCCAGTGAGCGCGTTCTTGTGTGGCAGCGTTTTGATGAGTTGTGAATAAGGACTTGTAAACTTCGCTTGCTTTGGGATCCTTTGCAACACTATATTTATTAGTTGCAGCAGCAGCTGCAGCTGCTGCTGTAGGTATTTTTGGGTTAGAAACAATCTTCGGTTTTTTGGATGACGATGGTGATTCTGCAGATTTTGCACTGGCAGATGATTCTGAAGGTGTGCTTTTGTTTGAAGTGTTTCCTTTCTCCTCAGATGATGATGATGAACCGTTGGACTCTGAAGTAACAGTAGCCGAGGTCGAGGTCGTGGCAGCTCGCTTTTTGCCAGCTTTCTTAGCTTCTTTTGCCTCTTTAGCTAGAATCCGTCGAAGATCCATTTTCTCTTGAAGGTTCAATAGGTCCATCTCTTCCGTAGGGTTCAGAAGTACGATGTCCAGTACTTGGAATTTCTTGCTGCAACTGTAAATAAAACCAGAAGGAAATTGAATAAAGTTATAAATTATAATTGTACCATAACTAATTAAATAGTTGTCAAAAGTAAGAGTGAATCGGTTTCTTACTTGGGACAATCATTTCCTTCCTCCTTGAACTTCACCATTTCCTTCAAAGCCTTCTCGCTAAGAACACATCCACAAGTCCAGAGGAAACAGAATCGAAACCTTCCATTCATTTCCATTCCAGAAAGGGGACAAATCCACTTTGCCTTCTGGACATCAATATAACTATCCCCAGTTTCTCCTCTGACTGACTCAATCCAATCAGGATTCGTAGTAAGGGACAACTCCTTAATATCCTTGAGGGATTTCAGATGAGGAGCCACTTCTTTACTGGCGTTATCTTCTGATTTATCTAGAAGGGTTTCTAGGACAGATTCCTTGCTGTACAAGCGACCCATTTCACAGGCAACAATTGGAGGTTGAAGAGGCTGTTGAGTTATTGCACAATGACTCCATCGGAAGGATAACTCTGATGTTTTGTCTTTCTGCAAAAAAAATTGAAATTAAATAGGTTATTGTATGACCCTAAGTAGTTTAAGAATGCTTTAGTTTACTGGATATTATTAAAAACAACATCCGGTACACCTGTAGAATAAATCTAGGTAGAATGTATTAAGTTAAAGATTGTGAAAGTCTAATGATTAATCAATGAAATGAATGAATGTATTAAGTTAAGTACCTAACTATATCTGGAAAGATTCCAATTTTTTAATAAAATCTAAATCATGTATGATTGCGTGTAAACATTCATACAGACTCAAAGTTGATATGAATAAGGTGTTTAATACATTTGATGAATTAAAATAAGCTAACTACTCTTTCTGTCTAAATAAGACGAACCTCTGACTCTGACATCATTTATTCGTTTTTTCTAACAGTTCTGCATGAAAAAAATTGGAATCTGAACTGTGTACCCCAATCTTCTTGCATTGCAGATTATTTCATTGAAATCGTACAGTGCAAAGACGTTTTCATTGGGGTCCAGTGTGTCTTTTGTCTTATCGCAACTACACCGGAAGCTCCTTTCCAACAAGGGTGTAAAAGTGTAAACTGGAGTGGAGATAGGTTTCCACGGTTAGTATCCCAACATTGCTAATGTAATCTTTCTTAGGGCTTAGGCTCTTTAGCCCTTACAAATTTTTAAAATTTAATTTTAAGATCTAATTTTATTTTATTTTTCAGACCATTTAATCAACTCCCAAAATGATTGCGATCCGTTGCCTCTTCTTACTCTCACTGACATGTACAATCATGAAAAAATGCCATTCCATCGAAGTAACAATCTTACATGTGCGCTACAAAGCCAACCGCATTATAATTAAAGACAATTGGCCCAATAGTTCCAGCTCTGCTTTCAGAAATCTTTCTCATTTATCTCGGATTTCATCAAACAGCTTAAACAGCACCGTCTTCTCAAAAGTTTATCAAAGCAACTTCACTAAAGAGCTTGACGAAATTCTACTCAAGGAGCACCATTTCAAAGATAAAAGAATAGCCAAAAGTCGCAGACGCAGAACGCTTATCCTAGTTCATGAGAAAAATCCCGAACGTGCAGGAAAGGTGGGTGACAATTGCAGCTTAACTGACTATATGAAACACGTCTACCCTGTTTACGAGCATGCAAATCACAATAAAGATTATGAAGCACTTAAATTGGCTAACGACGCAATGTTAGTCTTTAACGAGAGTGTAATTAAATCGCCTAGTCCAACAGGCGCTGATAAGATTCTCTTCAAGACATGGGGATCCAAGTTCTGTATTGGACGATATCCTATGAAATGTGACGATAGTACATTAAAGTGCAAGTGCTTGGATATGCCTCCTGTATACAACTTTACCCATGATGTAAAAGGCTCACAATTTTGTAACGC
>JAQGAA010002913.1:0-11763 GCA_034696425.1 Isotoma viridis
ATGACTTGAGGCAGAGTGATAAATTACACGAAGTTTTTCCTTCTTGACGCCATTTCAGGATGGATTGAAGGGTGCGGAGAAAAATTAAGATTAGCATTTACATTATGAAAGCAATTAAATGTTTACTTTAGGATTTTTCATTTTTGGTAGGAAGTTGAAAAAATATGTATTTAAAAGTTTAAAATTATTTTATAAAAACACTATATCATCAATTCTTTATTTAAAACAGGAAACCCGGATGTATATGGTTAAGTGGTTTTAAAACTTTATAAAGAACAGAACAATTGAACATAATGATATATGCTAGAGATCTTTTCAAGTTTACTTCGCAAAAATCTCTAAAACATAAAAATACTGTACTAAGCATCATCACACAAGAAAAATATTTGCTTTGGCAATAAATTACCCTGGTAAAATATCCAGTTGTACATACATAATTGTAAAAGCCTGTCGGAATTGATGGATTGCCTTAAAATGTTAAATGCCAACAAGTACAAAGTACATGCTATGTAAAATGTTCCATATGTAACATGTTTCGAATCTCTGGTCTGGATCCATTATGTAAAGTTGCATGATGTGGTGCAGCTTTATTACTGGATGAATGAACTACTTTTACTTTGTACTTTTTTGCATTCATAGTATGAATAAATATTCACTTTTTTGAAACTTTTCTTAGAAATTCTTGAAAACCAACGATACAATTATTCTTAAAGTTTTCCATATTTGCATACAGTTGTACAATCCTTTGCTTTGAACTCTGACCTCTTTAAACTACACTTCCGCAGATTATGTTACAGTACGAATAAATAAAAATTCCAAATCTGGGTTAAAACATGCTTCAACTTTCTTTTTGATGAGCAAACAAATGTACATGACCTTATTCAACTTCCTGATTCATTAATTTATAATGAATTCAATTGTGTTTTATTTCGTCCTTGAAATGTAACGCTGATTTTTCCAGTTTTATAACCCTTTTAAGATTTAGGGCATCAAGCCAAAATTAGATTAAGTATTACATTAAAAACTCATAAAAGATCTAGTCCTCGAGAACAAAAGTGTATCAAGTGCACTATTGTCCCTGTTCCATATATTCACAATAAAAGAAAAAGCACTTGATAAAAAAAGATAAACAGAAAAATGCAACTCGAGCAAAACTTATACAATACATCTTTTCTTTAAGAAAGTCAAATAATAATTTTTGACAGTCATTTCAAAAAGCTTTAAGTAGGGCATTTTTCCTTTCAGTAGGTACTCATACTCGTGTAATTCGTGTTTCTAAAAATCAGTGGACATACGACAACAACAACGTCGTCAATGAAGAAAAAGAAAAGTCTTCCTGGTTTATTTACTTAATAGAAAACTCACAAATGAGTTTATGTATGTAAGTGATTTACTTTGAAGTGGCAAAAACCAGGACACATCACAATCACAAACTAACTCCATTTCCTTGATAAAAGTCCTTTTAACTAAAAGAAATCTCTTGAGAAGTAAAAAGCAAGCAATGTGAGTGAATTGAACTGAATAAAGAGAGAGAAAACATCAAGAGAAGACTTCCAAAGTCCTTGGGCTTCTTATTAAGAGATTTAAGTGCCCAATATAAAATAACATTGTTACAGTTTTATTAGTTGCCTTTTTGTCTGGGAATAAAATTCTCTCGTAGTTTATCATCATATCAAGCTGTCATCTCCGATTTGTGTTAAAACTACTCGAAAAATACTTTTTAAGATACTCGTTGCCTTTATCCAAAAAATCTTTGCTGGAGGGAGAGTATATATTTTATTTGAAGATTTATATCGAATTAGACACATGTGACATGTATGATAGACTAAGTTTTCATGTTTGTGGCCATGGAAGGAAGCCGGTATAAGGCCATGATGATGATGATGGTGTCAAATAGAAATTAAATCATAAGAACGACAGATTCAAAGGACTTTTTGAAGGTGAAGTTGATTCTCAGGAGGATGATGAGGCTATTGAATGGAAACGTTAACCAAACCACATAAAGCTTTTACTGGATGAGCCAATAGTTTTGATAGAAATACGGACATTTTCTTTGCCATAGTCTTTCAAGAAATTATACTAGTGATGATGGTAGTAGTGGTTTGGTTTGTGGTGATGGAAGTGATGATGATGATGGGACGGTTGTGGGGAAAGGAAGTCAATGAACCGTGTAAATGCATCTGATGTGATATGTTTGTCCTTCGCGATCTGTCAACTTGATTGACAATACATGATCGATGATGGGTCTTTCCTCTTTTGTAAGTTTGTATGTCTGCCAAAATCCTAGTCTTGTTAGCCCACTACTCTGATCTATCAGGGATTTTTTACGATTAAGACTTTTCTTCACTTACCTATTCAGTATTCATCAAAATACCCAAAAAATCATGAATGGGGCTTAGTTTGCTTTGTAAGTATCGTAACAACTTTTGCGTAATCAGTATCATCATGATCATCACTTGATCTTATAAATTCAACTTGGTGTGATGTCACTTTGTAAAAGTGTTGATGAAAATATTTGATAATAATGATTATATTTATCCATCTATTAAATTTGCATCTTTCATGCCATTTCAGCACCTTTCTTTAGTGAGCCTTGTCACAATGACGCATCACGAAGTCTTTCTATCTTTATATTAGCGTGTATATTGATTTTCTATTATTGGAAAAATCCATTGTGATTAAATATGACTGTGAATAAGAAAGCTGTATGACTGTCTATAATATGTATTGTAAGTCATTCAAAAATTTTTGACAAAATAAAAAAGAAATGAGTTCTAGGAATATGGGCTACTTTCCACGTACAATTTGCCATATTCTTTTTATACGAGTATTACGTAATGAAAAGTCAACGAAATGCTAAATGGCTTTAAAAATTTGATATTTTAGAGACGTCGTGCAGTAAACGGTTCAAAAACCGGCATGTGCCCTGATGGTTACTCTACTTGTACTTGTACTCTAATTGTAGGTAAAATCTCTGAACGTTTAAATGACAAAATGACATTACATTAAGCACTAACCTTATTTAGGAGCTGAAAAACCAAACTGAAACAACTTCCGTCCTCCCGATGTGGTTTTGGTTAAAGAAAATTCTTCAGATCTAAAATAGAAAAATAAAACATTGTTATTAGATGTTTACTGTAATTTATTTAGATTCACATATAAGATGAGTTACAGAAAAGTGCGAAGCATATTATTTTAATTTGAGACAATCCAAGAAACCTAACAAGACAAACTATGCCTTAAGTTTCATTGCGGTTATATTTCTGAATTTTCAGTTCGTTCTTAAAATACATTGCCATACAATAGGAATATAAACCTTTTAAAATTAAGTCATAACATTCACCAACCTGACTTCAACCCAACTCATTGTACACAGCGTAGCAACTCGAATAAAAAAATCTGACACGTTTTAATTTGAAGCCGAAAAATGACTTCCTTTCACACTGAAATAACCACAATGTACTCTAGCACAACACTCCCTCAAGGTAGACTGACCTTGAGTTGAATTACACTGGATCAAATTATAATGTCATTATGTAAGCCCTACAATCAACAATCAACTTCCATAGGATTACAATTACAATATAATCCTTCTTTTCTGACAATGACATGATGGAAGCAACGGGTGGGTTTGTTATTTCTTCTTTTAGAACTATTATTATTTTCCTTTGGCTTCTTCACTACAGAGATGCTTCTTCACAATTCTTTAAGTAAGGGTTCATGAGTTCTGAGTGTATTTATATTATCTTTAAAATCAGTTGTGATTAAATAATTAAATTTTCAACAAAGGGTTTTCTTTTTAGTAACGTATTAAATTAACGAATCCCTGCACTTTATTATGCATTTAGTTGAAGCAGTACCGATTAATTTTCAGCTCTCATAATGTGCCGTTGGAACTAAAGAACGTATATATTCTCTACAAATATGCTATAATAGTATTACAACAAAATATTGTTGCATAATTGCATCGTCAAAAAACAAACCAACCTCGTGATAAAAAATCACTAAAAATTTCCAAATTAGTCTATAGTCACATAATTGTAATTGCTACAAAAAATTAAACAAACCAGGATAAATTTATGATCAAGAAGATTACATGCTAATGAAGAATAATCTAGATAATAAAACCTTAATTGTCACTTTTATGCATAGTAAGGTGTAAAGTGTTAATCTCTATTATAGCTATATTGATAAGGTAATTTGGGTTTGACAAGCAAGTCCAAGTGTTAGCATGAGTTTTATAACAATACGAAAAAATAATATTATATTATGACATGACACTATGCTATCCTCTTAAACCCTATACCAAATTACAAAACCAACTCTGTCAAACGAGACAAGAAGTTATATAGTATACACGTAGAGAATAAACTTAATAATGGTACATAAATAGTCATAAAGATTCACCTACGAATGCCTCATTAAATAAAACGTGGTCATAAAATTATTCAGTCGAAGAACCAAGTCAACTCTCAAGTCAAAAACTAAAAGTTTAGTCAAGTTGAGGTTTGAACTCAGGCCAAACAAAGTGAAGTAACTCTCTGTTAAGCTTATCAAACAACTGCTGTCACTACTCGCCCATGATTTCATTATATAACAAGAAAAGGGACCACCATTTGAATTAAATGTTATTGCCAAACCATCAAAATGACAATCTGTGGTCTTGATCGATAACGAATGCTTTTAGTTATAGTTGAAGAAGAGGATGAGCAGTGCATCCTATAATATAATAACTGCTGCCTATTATGCCATTTAATTTTGGAGAGTTTTTCATTGCCCAAGGTATAATATAAAAAACCAGATCATGAATTTCATTTTCTGACTTTGTCCCGACCTTCCATCCTATAAAAATAATAATGCGACGACTTTTTCTCCTCTTCTAGGACCATTTCATTATTATTTCTGCCAGATGAGGAGAAATCGAATCGCTAAGGAGAGAGGTATATAGTAAATTAAGAAAAGGTTGAGAGATGTTTTATAGAAAAATACTAATGCTAAACCAATCGAGCAAGTTCTTGTTCTTCAGCAGCATTCTTTGTCATTCTTTATTATAATGTGGCTTTGTAGTAAAAGGAATGGTGAATAAGGTCGTAAAATAAAATGCAATTGAAATGGATCCTGGAATGGTACCCCTCAGGATTTACCAAATGACTTTACGGACATTAGTTTTACATTTATTTATTTAGACGGGCACATAATCATCATTTTCAATGTCGTTTAAAATGAAAGAAAGATACTGACTCTGTACCTTAAATCAACTCAATTTGAGAAATACAGTACGAAAAGGTTTTTTAGAGAGGAAAAAGAAGAGATAATGCAATGTAATTTTTTAAAACCCATGGGATTTATTTTTTATGCTAGTTAAGGACTTTGTGTATTACATTTGGTGTATTATAAGGTGGTGCTTAAGGAAAGGAATGGACTGTGTAGGGTATAGGAATATATAGAAAGAAACACCTGACTCAGAGATCGTTAAGGGATTAAGAGACCCTGTGTGCTGTGCAGTGGGGAATTTTTAAGACAGACAACCTTTGTTTGACAAGTTAATCTTGCCGTCCGTGAACTCAGACAAAAGAATAAGATTGAGAAGGATGTAATTCTTTTTTGTTGGGTTACTTCACTTCTTAAAAAATCAGTACAACCAGTTAAGTTTATATTTTATATATGCTTTTCTTTTGTTCATTGCTGTTTTTGTAAAAGAGTAAAAAAGTAGGAATTGCGTTGGAATAAGACTAAAAATAAGATTTGTTATATGTATTGCGAATTTAAACTCAATTTATAATTACTTTATCAACACAAATAAAAATTAACATGCAACTGAAGTTCATTTAAAGAAATGCTTGAATGAAACGATTCATGGAACTCTACAATTATTTTTGAAGGCTAACTAGATTTTTGAATGCAATCGTGAGAAAACCTGGAAAAGGAGGGGATAGTTGCCAGTTCTGCTTTATGTCATCAATATGGGGTAGATGCATGGCTACTTATGTAAAGGTTTCTCAGAATATGAATTATTTGATTAATCAAATCAACAACATTCAACCTTCAAAGCAATTGAGCAGTGGCAACTATTATTTAGGAATCATACTAATACAAATATGTGTGATATGATAAGATTATACGAAATTTCGAGTAACTTGGGTCAGTTATTTCCATGTTTTAATTCGTAGTCTTGAATTCCAAAATTTTTTAAAATATCTTTTGGAATTTGGAATTAATGAAAGAACGGCTCAAAGTCACAATCTTCGTGATCAAATAATTCAACATTGACCAAAATGTAATCACTCCAATGCCAGTACAGTTTCGAATTTTGAAGAATCATAAATCGAAACAAGAATTTTATCATTAGTTCAAATTCCAGTATTTACTACTATAACGAATACTTAAAGGGTCAAAACTAAATATTAGCTAACTGTCTTCAGTTTACTCGTGGGTCAAAATTAAATATTAGAGATAACTGTCTTCCGTCTATTCGTCTTTTGTGATGCAAGGATGAGTCATAACGAGATGACACAATAATAAATGATCTCATTCAACCGAGTTGAGCTGGACTTATTGTAATAATGTAATAAGTTATGGCTACAACCGGCCATGTATCTTATGATTTTATGCTTTTATTTATTAATTAAGCATACAGATTGGCTTTGGTCGCTTTTTCCTTAAGTTATTAGTGCATAACAAAAGATTCTGTAGCTATGCCCTGGGTAAGACTGATCTTTTAAGAACGAGAGTATTTTCAGAAAAAATTAACTTTAGTAACCAAATTCAATTCCTTCAAGTTCCTCTACAAAAATTCATCTTTTAAAATACACTGTTGAATTAGTAAGTTATGAAAGTGTCCTACAAATCAAACAGAATAATAGCTGATTTTATATTTAAAAAAGCACTTTAAGGGCAAGACAGGTAAGAAACGTATTCAGAAAATTCTTTATAATTTAGCCAAATAATAAAAAACTGTTAGTTTAAACAAATTAATTTTAATACTATACGATGATTTGTTTTTAGTTAAATTGAAATACTCACGAAATTTTTAGTAATTTCATTCGTTCGTTTAAACAACAAATGATCGATGAAGACTCTGGTGTGGGATTTAAGAGCATCTACATTTGTGTACGACTGGCTGACCGACAAAGTTAACCTCAAACTAAGGAATTGTCGATAGTAAGTAGCAAAAAGTGTCAAAATTTCAAAAAACCTTTTATGTGGCTTATAAATATGCACATATTAATATCAGTCTCTCTTATTATCAGTATTAAATCCTTGAAATGCTTTTTATTTATTTTTTAAAAGATACAGGAAACAATGTCAGAGCGTGACAGCCTTATTGCGAGTCTTGGTTCTAAGGGAAATTATGGTTCTCGTGAAGCTAGTGATCCCCAGGAAAATGTCGGTTCCGGTGAAAGAGTAAGTTCTCAGGAAAATGTGGGTTGTACTGAAAATGTCGACTGGATTCGAATTTTAAGATCTACAACAGTGGTCAACATCATATTTTGGGAAGGGCTGTTTGTTTTTGTAACCCTAATGTTTGTGGCAAATGTCGCCTACTGGACAGTCGTATTTGCAGCTATATCGTCCCCTTATCTTTCCTTCTATGTCTCATTTTTGGCTTGCCTTGTACTCGTAAGTTTGGTGACCTTCACTTGCAGATGCAGAGAAAAAATCTGTAACTCTCCGAGCAATCAAAGTAGTGAGGAACAAGCTGTGTTGTTGGCTTAAAAAAGAAAAGTTGGTATCGAGATCAGTATTGAGTTAATAGTATAGATATATATGAAAGAGTTTATAAGGGGTGTACTCTTATTATGAATTTATATTGTTTAGAGAAAGTTTCTGGAATTATGCATCTCAGTTTTAATTTTATTCATTTAAAAAAAATCATAAATTTGTTTTATAAATAAAAATTGAATTTTCTGTTTTTATGTGTAAAAATTTGCTTTCACGTTAGTCATTTACCAAAACTTAAAATTTGGATTTTTAAACTAGCAAAGTATCTTGAAAACCTATAATAATAAGAATGAAAACAAATTCCAATATTTTATAACAGATCTTCCACTAATCTAATCCTTTCTGAAACTTGAAGTGCATAAAAATTCCATCAATTGTGTTCCGTTTTTTTTAAAATGAAATAAAAAATGTCCTTCCGAACAAAAAGTATATGTACCCTTCGATAACAGCGGTCATTTAAAACCAAAACATGTGGCAATACATACGACTTCATCAAACAAAACCACAATACCCGTCAAACGATCGCAATTTAGAAGCTTTATTATTGGTAATTCGTTTGTTCCTTCAGTACTGATAACATGCCTCTATATTAGAAGTACCATTATAGAGTTAGATATACTTTTCCACTGTCAGTGTCACTGTCAAAGGCATGAACCAACCTGGTCTAATACCACCACCAGTGTCTATAAATTTTTCACCCAAAATCGGCTTTTTTCCCTTTCCCTGGATGATTGCGTACCTAGCGTGCCGGAAATCAAAAGAGGTATTTTTGTGCAGACCTCATTTCCACTGCCTTAAGCCATGTTTTTACTTTCTTCTAGTTTTCTTAGGTACATACTCTCTTCAATTGACATTGGCTTGGCTCTGGCTGATGTGACATGAAGTCTAAAATCCAACTTCATCATGGTGATATCGACATATCAAGCCATTTGCTTGCAAGTCACCAAGTCCCTTCCAAAGGTACGTACGTACGTAATATACACACTGACGACCTTTTACATTTGCTTTGGTATCTACCTAAAAGGTACGCCTAAAGTACCTAGCTCTGCAGTAGTACTGGTATACCCAAAATATTATGGGCTACTTCTTCAAACAAACTCTGCAAGTTTACTTTCCTTCTCCTTTTTAAAATTATCTTGTTGTAAGTCATCCTCTATCTCTTTTACTATCCTTCCTGAATTTACTCTTTTCCGAATCCAATTGACTTTTTTTAAACTGCACCTATAATGAAACTTAATCCTTATCCGTACTTCCTTTTGGGTCTTTCGTTACTTCACATCTTTCTTTTTTTATTACTGTGTCCATCCTGCTGTGTATAATCTCTTGTATGCTTTTGAAACCCAAGTAATTTCGTAGATGATTTTACCTTCTCTCTCTGAGAATGTAGTTAATATCAGTTTCTGATGTGCAATATGCAATAAAACCAGTGTAGAATATTATTATGAGGGAAAAAAATCTGGACAAAATAAACGTAATAAATGTCCAATAATACTTAGACTTTCAGACTTTTGTTTAGAGAGTGGTTTCATTGTTTTAGTCTAGTGAGTTTAGATTAGATTGAATTCTGGGTATTTTTCAATAGTGCAGGAAATTCTAGGTAGCAGTCATTGAAAAAACTAAGAGGAAATACAATCTGTAAGACTAATTTTATGCCAGGATGGAAACTAATCATTTCTAAAAGTTAAATACTTTTTCAACGCTTTTTCACATACTGGGAATGGAAAAATTCTAAATTTAACTCGGCAGAAAAACCAAGAGAATGACAAATATTAATACGAAAAGATTCTTTCCGACTTTCACTTTTTGTCTTTTTGCTCAAACACAATTCATTTATTAGTACGGCAAAGTGCATAATACAAATTTGGAATGAAGTATTATGCACCATTTTATACCGCAGCTACTTAATAGTATTAGCTATATAGTAATAATATTCTTTGTAATAGGAAACTGCACAAGAAATGAAATGAAGGAAGCTAAGAATAGTTAATTCTTAAACCAGACAGATAGTTTTTACTTCATGACATTAATTACCTACGCCTTTCTCCCCTCTTTCTACTTCTCCGCACTTTCTTCTCAATTTATTTTTCCTTTCTCCAAGCTTTCACCACCAAAGACTTCGAGTAGCTTCTTTACTTGCAGACATACCGGCCAGAAATAACGGGATGGAATTTTGTGACCTTGAACTTGATTTGTAAATTTTGTATTTTTGGCTCAGGCGTGTTTAAGTTGGTTCTAGCTGCCTTCTAGGATTTCATACATTGAAATCCTTAACCAATATGTACATATTTCTGCATAGAAATAAATCCGATGCAATCTACACAAACGGAACAAAATTTACTCCAAGATTTCTGAACTAAGATTCCAAAATCCCTATATACTAATGCCAATGGAAATACGTATTCTCATATCTCGTGCTTAGTATTTCAGAAGTCTAAAAAAACTCTCTAGATCTTGTCATCTACATTCGAATTTACTACACATTATATCATCTCTTACCCTGTTGAGCCGTAGCTAACTTAATGTGATGTGAAATTTGAGTTAGTACTGTTAGTACTTGCATTAAATATTCTTACACTCATTCATTCATGCATTTCCATGTACATGTGAAGCTTTCTCTTTTCTAAATCTCTCATTTAATCTCGTACTAAAGCATTGTAGAATTATAAAGCGTGTTTTTTCAGTGCGTAAGGTACTTGGATTGCATAACATTTTCGTTACGATTATGTCCCTTCCAACACCAATGTAAGCAAACATTCTGCATCTAAATATGTGTATTTATCATAATATTCCCTCAAAAAAGAAAGTATGAAATGGTTGGACGTGAATTTTCTTAAAAATATCTTTATCTTTCTCCCCGTTTCTCCCTTCGTTATAAAACTTACGTCTCATCATTGCTTTTTTGGTGATAAAACAACGTTATTTGTCTAATTTTTTTCTTATCTTCATCCAAAAAAGTTAGCAAGGGGAGAGATTTTTCAGTCATAATTCTGGAACCCTATCCCGTATCTCAAATTTCTGAATTAAAATGTTCTCTTAGAATGTGCGTCGTTTCATAATCTTTAAAATCCGTCTAAATTCAATTTCTGTCATCTGCTGGCTAAAAATATAATTTTTTTTTTCTGAACTTAAAAATTCACAATGTAGGAATAAGGCTTTTTTGGAATTAAATCAAACGACTATGCGTAAATTCTTGAAATATTAAAAGTCCATCTGCTGTCTGTATGCACAAGGGAAAGGTAAAGTGTAATATCCACAAGCCATATTTTCTATCCGGCCATTAAACGATAAAATCCTCATAAAATCTCTCCCAGACTGATTTCCAAGGCATTTCCGAATTGCATTTTTCGCATTGTGAGTAGACACCATTCTCTGACTTGATGTCAAAGGAAACCAATAAGGTTCCAAACTAAAGCTCAACGCTTTGTATATTCAACTGTCCAACAATTCAACACTTAATAGCAGTGTCCTACTTGTATAAGACGTTATGAAAATTCTCTGATATTTGTTAAGTCTTTCACATTGAGCATTCTTTGGTAGAAAATGTAGCGTTCACCATAAAAGGATTAATGTCGCAGAACTAACACTCAACAATTTTCAGCTTCAGTTCGACAAACATTATTTAGTCACCGTGACTTTAACGGTTAGTGATATTGGTGTTAGCATTGGCACGCGTTTGTTTCATTCTTTACGATTTCTAGATAATAATATTTTACTTGTTCAATAATTCTGCATGCTTGACAAAGGAAAGAGAGAGATTTTTTCACACAAAATTCCATGTTTTAGTTTATTTATACCACAAATACAAAAGCTTTCCTCGGGACATTTCACCCCCTCAGGGGTCTGCCCTTGGCAAAAATAAAAAACAACAACCATAGTGCACTAAATAAACACAATCAATTATACTTTCCCTTTTCTTCCTGTGACAATAATCACCTACACGATAAAAAATCACAATGGATTAATACACTTGGATAAAAAATCTCAATAAAAGTAATACACAAGATGACAAAGATTGACTCTCGTTTCCATGTTCATTCGTCT
>JAQGAA010002914.1:0-11762 GCA_034696425.1 Isotoma viridis
AAGGTGAAACGTCTTCAAGGCAAAGTAACGTCATTTAATGCTAAATCAATAAGAATAGTAAATGAGATGTTGGGTAGTTCTAGAAGTTTGAAGTGAAAGTCGTAATGGCAAGCAGGCAGGGATAGGTATAGTAGGTAGGAGTGACATAGTTAATACTGCTAGTAATAGTATTTCTACTAATAAATGTAGTAGTAGTAACCCGAAGAAAGTCTATCTTTGGACAGAATACTGTGAATTCAAGCTCAACCCTTCAGCATCCATAATAATGACTAGATATTTGATCCTACCATTACCAAACTGGAATAATATTGGATATTAAGCACTCTATACATATTTAAGGTATGATTACGGTATAAAAAACTACTCGCGACTTTTTTTGACACCTTGGTGAAGTATAAGTAAGTGCAGTGTACCCATCGATTTAAGATTTTTTCTTTGCTATTAACTTTGCTTCACTTACTGTTGAAAAAGCACTTCGAAATGGATACATTGAACGCTCAACTAATAATAATAATGCGTTCCTTCCAGAAGTAATATAATAGTACTTATCCCCGTGTGAACTGAGAGAATAACCTCGCTCAAACTTATACGTAGAGAGTATATTATACATGCTGACAACATGAAGTCTTACTTCTTAAGTACTATGCATAAGTTTAATATAATAATAATAATAATGTGTGAAACGTTATATCCTACACTTTTCTTACTTTGCAAGGAAGTTGTCTCACTAAGTTACTTTCTCCATTCTTTCACTTCAAAAGAAAATAGACACGGCTACGTCTACTTTCAACTCTTCGAGTAATGTGATGAAGGTGAGGCCAAGAGTCAGGTGTAGTGCATGGCTGGTATGCAAGGATAATGCACATTCACATTCCACTGCACACGTACACATGAAATATGGGGAAATTGCTCTTAAGAAATACTTTAGATGAGAATTTTGAGTCTATTTGCATTATGGACATAATAAGGGTTTATTTTATATAATATCACTTGGAAGTCGAATTTTAACCTTTAGTAAAACTAAATTGATTTACTTATTCAGATAAACTCTCCTCTTAGAATCCCGTTAAATTTCTCTAATCTTCAGTGTGCAAAAAAGCATATGGAAATGAAATTAAACTCTCATGATTGGTCCATGAAGGACCAAAAAGGTAATTCGTTACATCTGGCAAATTTCTATATTTGAATATTTTAAACCTTGTGAATCATTTCAGAATGCTCAATACGTGTCAATTTTTTTTTTGCATTTACACTTTTACCATGTTATTTATGAACGGTTTTGCATTTAGAATTATGATCATCAAGGTAGTGGGGTTGATAACATGATGGAAACGGACGGATAGGTGAAGAAAAGAAGGGGAAAATGAATTTTCTAAAGGTGGATGCAGCGAGGAATATTTTCTAAAAAAAGGAAAAAGTTAATGTGGAACAGAAAGGAAAAATGGCCTTCTGGTTTGGAAAATGATACTCTTTTAAGGAGATAATGGATAAAAAAGGAGCGTAAACATTGTACTCTGGTTAGATTGTGGGACTTAGTTTGCAACTCAATTTTCCTTACAAGGTCTTCTCCCTTAGTTCAATTTATTCTATCTTATTTTCCACCCTGTCACAAAATATATGTACTGAAATACTAACCCGGAGTAAGAACTATTAACTATCAGCTTTAAACTTATACGTAGGAAAGTAAGTTTAGGAAAAAAAACTACTTTGTTATGCCGTTATCTTGAACCAGAGCTTATTTATTTACACATTCCCATAATATATGCCCACTTTTTCTAAGTGAGATAGATCTGACGATGTTGAAATTCATAATGTAGAAGTCAGCAATGGCTTGGGTTTTGTGATATATGATAAGCTGCATAAAATGTTATTGTGTTCAACAGTATAAGCTTCTTACAAGGTTAATTTTCGTAATGCTGTCAACTTATTATTATTCATGTCTACTAGGGGATAGGATGGAGTAGCAATGGCATCGTATTGTATGAACATGTCTCATATAATGCATAAATCCTTCGGCAGCTAGATTGATCTGCGGTGAAATCTTCAGCGGTAATTGGGATGGTAGAGCTTTAATATCTGAACAAAGGCCATGATAATGATTTAGACAGTGCGTATAAAGGCAAAGAAATAATTTAATAATATCTCAATTCTACTGGAATGCATATATAGGTGTTGAAACGACTCGTACTGTCAAAAAATAATCAGAAAATTAGCTCTGCACCTCTATTAAACTTGTTTCATAACTGTTATACTTCATTACGTGACGTCTTTACATCTCCAAGCCTTAGTTATACAACAACATTTGTACATGCCTACCTAAGATTTCTAGGATCTCAGTATTAAAAGCTCAAAGGTGACTTTTACTACTACTCTTCTTGGGATGACGACTTCTTTAATTAGCTTTTAAACAAAATCTATCCGGTCTTGACAACCTTGTCTCTTCTCCGTTATGTATAGCTGAATCATATCAGATAGTCGCAAAGGTATCTAACAAAATGCTTTCTCCAAGTTTTATTTTTAACTAAAAGAAAGAATGATGTGAGGACCTGCTGAGCTTCCTTGCATACATAGTTAGTTTTTTGAAAATTATGCAAAAAAGAAAAGTCTGCTATATAATGTTCTCATGTAATATGGTTTATGGAAGTCGGTGGTGGTGTTGTGTGTATAAAGTTCGGTTGGCAGTGTTTTAACTGGGCTCAACTTGCTCACTCTGAACTTGTACTTGGTTTAAGTATTACCCTACTGTATTATAAAATAGAATTTTGGCTAGCTTTGGATGGCACAGTGGCACAGTAATAGTACAAGAACAGTAGTGGAACTGTTTTACGTCATACAGGGTAGCATTAGCGTCACAGGACATAGTCTCCACGATTCTCTCTCTCTCTCTCTCTCTGTCTCTCAATATTTTACTCCTGTGGCTTTTCAGGGTCCCTTTCCAAGTATAATAGGCAGTCAGATCCTACAACTTGCTTTCTATTCTCATTCTCACATGAAATGAAACTACCTAAACATAAAAATGCAACCATCACCAGACTAGACCATAAGGACAACAGATAACAGAACATCACTTTAAACCCGAAGCCTCTCGAAAGTACTGGAGAGTCTATTATGCTTTTATTCACTTTACTCTAAACTATCATCCATCCAATTTTCATTCCATCCCATCGGCAAGCTCAGTTGTTACAGATGAGAGCTACTTTTAACTTGGATAAGCAATAGCTTGTGGCTATCTTCAATTCTCTATTGAAAAATATTTTTCATGCCTGCCTGCTTCCTCGTTCTACTACTTCGTTAGCATTTAAAGTTCCTATCTATGTTTATTGTGTACAAACCTTAGTCCATTTTATTGCAACAACATTTAATGGTACATACAAAATACACACTAATGTGTTCAAAGACCAAACTTCACATTTTTTAATGGATTTTATTCTATTAAGTTGTTTCTATTTTAAATTAAAAGCTTCCTAAATTTCAGTTGAGAATATGGATCTTATTTTTAAGGAAACAATTCAATTGTATAGTTTGATAAACTATCAAAATAAAATTTTGAAGTCATGGGTCAATACTTTTCGCATTGAAAATTTATTGTTTAAACAGACTGATTTTAATGAATGATTTTATTCACAACTAAGGGCAATATCTGGAACAAACAATGAGTTTTATAAATACCTGCCCTTGAAAATATTCATAAATACTGTGTCGATGACCATGACATAGATGTCCTTGATAAGTTTGTAACTGACTTAATTGTTTTTCTGGCATTAATCAATGCTCTCAAATACTCTGGTCAACCTCTTTACAGAATATAGATAAACCTAAACAAAATTTAAATCCATACAAAATATTCTAATACAAGTATTGTCTAATGCAAAATACAATATACTCAAAACTGTTTCAAAGCAGAAGTAAACTAAGTATAACATGGACATCTTAAATTAATAAATCTGCAGACTGCTTAGTTAGTATTTTAGCATATACTCTTGTCCAGACCGCATGTATGTATTCATTTATAGCTTTAAGTAGTCTAGAATGGCTATTAGGTATTATTTTAATGATGAACGAGCAACAAATGCAAGTTTAATTTCAAAGCTATAAATACTTCTTTTGCTATTTGATTTATTACAATAGATACAACTGTATCATTCAATAAGTATCCTGAAAAGGGCACTTGACATCTCCGAAGCTCACACATTTCCCAACCCCTTCCATAGTTATGCATATTTGTCACAATTTCACAATTCTCTACTACAATCAATGCAGTACAAAGAAGTAAGTCGCAATTTTCTGATCTCTACAACAAAACAAGTGTCATTCAAATCGTGCATAAAGTACATTAAATTCAGTTGACTGTATACACAGTAGGGACTTTATGTTGTAAATCTTGATTTCTGTTCGAGTTCCAAAACCCACAACCCAAAGCAAACCCATCTAGGTACCTATACTCTGGTCTTATCATATCAACTGAGCTCATGCATGTTGTTTTCGAAACATTTATGGGCACACAGTCAAGAAGAAAATTCAATCAATTTTTGAAATTGGAATCTATAAAACGTGGTTTCATCTTAAGATATATTCCAGCACTAGTACTGAAGATAAGCCTTGCAGTTTATATATAAGCGATCACATCAAGAAATGTAACTGCTCAAGACTAGCTTGCATGCATTCTTGGTACACACACATCTATCTCTGTTACGACCTTACATCTTCTAAGCAAACCAAATCCACCTGGCAAGCAATCTCCGATTCAAATCATACCAATTCACATTTCACTGATACGATACCAAGACGAATAAGATAAGATCAGAGAAAATAGTATCGTATTAGATGCACGCACACACAAAACTTAGATTTCTAGTGGCTTCAGAAGGAAGTCACTTTCCCTTTTACGGTTTATCCAAACTTGAGTAACATCTTCGTATTTCTCGATCCTATCTATTTGAAGAGTTAGAGGCTTGTAGTAAATGTGGCTTAAGAGGTCTTATCTCTAGCTCTTGACTATCTCTCTCTAACTTCTTGGAATATTTTCTCTTGTAAACAAAACTTTCCTTTTTCCTTGAGGTAAATATGTACAAATCTCGATATTCAAGATCTATCATTTCATGCATACAAACCATTTTTATTAAAAGACAAAAATTTATAGCATTTCTGTGTACTTTTGTTCCACTTTGTGTTCCTTGTTAGTATTTTGAACGAAACCTATTGCAATGACTCGAAAGTTAATTGGTTAGATGGGTTACTTGATCATTATAAATTAATCAAAGAATATTTGAAAGAATACTTTGAATGCAATTAGTGCATTAGTTAAGCTATTTTTTAAAACGCAGCTAAGGATTATTCCTTTGATAAAATAATTTCCGACGAATAGAAAAAAAATGATAAGATAATAAATAATTGGAAGAGAAAGCAAGTAAAAATACATGTGTTACATATTGAATTACTTGTACCTGTTGAGTTAGTATGTATACACACACATCAAAAATCACATTATCTCTTGCCACTTTCCACAATAAACAACCACTATACCCTCATCAGTATAGTACACATGGTATCCAGTTACTTTCACTTGTTACTTGAATTTCTATTGTATGTGAAGCTCATTAGCTATTCTTGTTATAATGGGAATGTTATAATAAGGATAAGGCTCATGTTTCTCTTTATGTTTAACATACATAAATATCATGGTTAGCCATTTTAATATAAATGTCTTTCAAATATTCTTAAACTATTTTCACATGGCTGGGAACAAGGGACACGCTAATTAAAATTTGTAACTAAAAAATGTGTAGACTTGATATGGAAAGAGATGACATTATGTGTTTCAAATACAAATAAAGTTTTAACAGCATCACAAAGTATAATTATCAAATTACACCCATGATTTATGCACAATAGCTAACTATTGTATTAAAAGTTGTATACTAGTGGTTGTGGTTTGTGGTGGTAATAACAGTAATCTTTTCTCTCTGGTTAAGGGAAAGAACGAGTGACGACAGATATGAAAGGTAATTTGATTGATATCATATTTCTAAACTCACAAAAGAGTTATAGCCTTCTCGTTTTACAGAACATATGTAACTGTTGGCTGCCACCATATATATAGGCTTTATAATGTTATAGGTCACACTATCTGATAAATTCAAGTTGTAACTTTTAGTTGTAGTTATACAGGTAAGACAACACTTTGGACGATTTAGGTACACAAAAGAAGAAATAAAGAACTCGCCCCTTTTACTTTCTTTCAGTCTTAACACACTATCATTCTTTTTAACACTTTGTATTGTGAAAGGTAGATTCCCACAAAGCCAACAAAGTAAAGCGACTGTGTGTGTGTATGTATATAGCTTGTAAGAGAAAGAAGAAAAGTGGAATGACTACCAGGAAAGTACTAAAGGAAGGATGGATGAGATGAGAACTTTACTTTTGAAATTGGGATTGAGAACCACTGAACCACCGACCACTGTAATCAGTCACTGAAGAATAGAACAGAGTGAAATAATTGAAATCCTGATTCTTCTATCTAAACAACTCAGGAAAGTACTTCATGCTGGGGGCTCGATCAATTTTAATTTGAAGAACTGCTTCTGACTTCCTTCATTGACTTCTATTAGGATCCAAAACTACCTAAGTTACCTTATGCCATCATGCCATGCCAATCACTTTGATGCCACTACACTGACTACTAACTATATAGTATTCACCTCTACTCTCCTATTGAACTTTTGCTTATGCGGTTCACTTTCCAACGTCAATTTCCTTCATCTTCCTCTCAGAGAAGATCTAACTAATACTAAGAAAGCTTGTTTTTACAAAAAGAAATACTTTTGTTTTATCGTGTTTCATATTTAGAAATACGTGCAAGGCATGCAACTAAAGTCAATAGTACACAGAGAAGGATGCTTTGAAGGTAGGATTTAGGATTAGGTGGGTAAGCCAAGGTAAACTATAAAATGGAAATTTACGTTTCAGGCAATGTACACTACTACAACCACCACCACTCCCGCTTGTGTATTATTGGATATTGGTTTTACTTTTTAGTTGAATCCTGTATGCTTTTCATTTGATCTAACTTTCACTCATGCTTTCACCTCAAAGACAGACACAAAACTTGTATTAGACAGGTCTGACGCCAAGACAAGGCCTATAATATGTTTCTTAACTCCTTGATTCATCTTTGAGTAAAGTTGTCTAGCCATAGCCAAGTTTTTACGCATAATTTGAAGATCAAATCCTAATCCTAGTAGACTTAGAAGTTAAAGGACAGCTGGGAAAATTTGTCTTTATTTATCGTACTGGGTATGCATGCACACTTGTATGGTTGCCAACAGGCCCTAAGCCAACAGCTTGCACAATTTAGTTCATTTTAAGCAAACAAACAATATGTATTCAATTTATATACTATGTAGTAGAAAAATCAGCAAATTGAATAAAGCAACTTACTGTGCATAGTAGTGTAGAACCTCTGAACAATTCATCTTGTCAAATTGCGAAATATACGGTTCCGTTGTAAAATATTAAGAATATATTATTACAGAGAAGTTATAATGAAAATGACATTATGACATGAACTATTGCACTTCAGACCAACACTAATTATTACACCAACACTTTAATCCAATGCGAGCCATTGTATTAAACTGCACAGGTGCGAGTTAAGCAATTTAATATTCTAAAATAGTCGTTAGAAATTGGTATCTTAAAAGCGTTAAGGCATTCTTAGCTTAAAACTTAAATAGCATTTTGATTGACGTTATAACCTGAAAATAAATATGGGGTCGAGTGCGTGAGACTTGTCAATTACAAAACTACAGGATTTTTTGAAGCTAACACAAGAAACAAAAACATACTTGTTGTGCACAATAATATATCCGCACTAACCAAACTATATAATGCTTCAAAAGCTGTTCTTTTTGAAAGGTAGATAAAAGCTAAAAACTAAATAATATATTTCTTGAAATAAAATATTCCTTTTGTAAACACAAAGCTGTCGATCCACATCCACTCCAGAAAGAAGCTTATTTCTCCATAAAAAATTTATTTTTCTGTGAACATTCTAAAAAAAGAGGAAACCTGCTTGAAGACTGTTGTCAGTAATATATTACGATTGCGACGGCACAAGTGTGTATGTGATATACTATTAAATTACTTCACATGAATCTCCAACATTCAATGGAAGTTTTTATACACTTTCAGGGGAAAAAATGTATCTAGAATATCAAGTAATAAAGAAAGGCACCTTCTAGTTTCCTCGTTTCTTTTTTACCAACAAAGGGTCTTTTTCGCACTTGAAGCATTACGAAGACGCACAAAATATTTTACATACCATTTTTACCCCTCAAGAAGTACCAGTAAATCGAATCTGATTCTTATCTTTTGTGTTGTAACTAAACCAACTCGACCAAATGTGCATGATAAATAGACATGACAAGCAGGGATACATTTTCATTTGTAAACCACTTTTAGAAGGAAATAGAAATCAGATTCAGAAACATATTTTGCGTTTTTTCAGTCCGAATGTTACACCATACCTGTTATCTTACAACACGAAAGAAACTAACAAAAACGTAACTCAAATATAACGAAACCCAAGGCCAATACTGCTATTGATATCCATTTCGGCGTACAAGGAAAAGAAATTATGATTTAGTACCATTCCACCCAACTCTCTCTTCATTGCTCCAGATTGCAATATTATATGACAGAATGCATATCGCAACAAGAATCAAATGCATGTGAAATGAGTTGTCACCTCTACTAAATCCCATATAGAAAAAAGTATTACAAATGTAGGTCCATGGGCTATGTGCTTACCTTTAAAGCTACAAAGTGTTTCATAAAATGAACAGAAATATTATGTGTGCCTGTGGTACAAGAAATATATAATGTTTTCTCGGAAATGACAAGGAGACAGTATTGAAGCCATTTGCAATTATTTGTCCCCCGTCACCCGTCTCTTTTTTCCAGTGACAGTTTTAAATTCAAATGTCTGAGCATATATACACCAACAGGGAAAAGCCGACTAGAGGAATATATTTTTCTGAGAAATCTTTTATTTACATTTAGGCAGTACACGTTTGAACTGCTTGTTGGGAAGATGAGTCTCTCTCTTTCTATCTGTCATGTGTACCGAAGGGTGATCTCTATGTATTTGAAAAGAGAGGACAGATTAGGGCCTTGAGCGGCACGATTGCGAATGACATTCACCAAGCGGATGGATCAATGCCAATGCATCCATCAAATACCATGATATCATAATGGTACTAGTACACTTCACCACATACCATGTCACGTTCCAATGATCTCGAACAAAATCACTGAGAAAAATTGGACTCTCTTGTCCTCAGTAAACATCACAGAGTTTGTAATTTTTCCCTTACAATGCGTCATTCGTACCACATAGTTAACATCAATGTGTGATATAATATATACGCTAAAGTGAAAAAGGTACTGAAAGATATATAAATATTACACAAGAATATAAAACGAGAAGGTAAATCTATTCTTTTTTTACAAGTCTTCAAAAATTAGAAAGTATGTAAAGTTTCGTTGGAATTCTTCACTTAGCAAGAGTTGGGTTATTGGATGGGATGGAATGCAATAGAATGTTTGAGTGAGAGCCATATCATCATCATCATCATCACTTGAAAATGATATTGTATGTATCTGCTGTTGAGTTCAAGA
Source organism: Isotoma viridis (assembly GCA_034696425.1). Classification (NCBI taxonomy): domain Eukaryota; kingdom Metazoa; phylum Arthropoda; class Collembola; order Entomobryomorpha; family Isotomidae; genus Isotoma; species Isotoma viridis. The sequence goes on from JAQGAA010002914.1 coordinate 9,679, forward strand.
CATGAATAAATTTCCCCTCACGGACCTGTCACTAAGAAAGGGAGGTCATGTGTCAAAAACGATTCAACTCAACGCGTTTTCTCCCTTCAGTTTTTCATCACTAGATAAGTCAAGCTATCAGAACCAGCAGGATTTAAATTCTTCCCAGGTTGATATTCACCATGATATGTGTCATCAGCCTATCAGTGTCATGTAATAAGGTTGCAGGCTTTTACCTGTAATGGTTTTGAATTTATTTTCACGTGCTCACTCTATACTATTTAATTTATAACCCGTCTCGTCATTGATAAACAGCTTTATTCGCAAGCAGGATTTTTTGTTTTAACGAAAATGTGGTTATTTATATGGAAATACTGATTTCTGAAAGTCAGATTTATGTCGCACAGGGACTTTCCTTAAAAACAAGATACCGTGTATTTACTGATTTAGAATACGAGAACCCCTACGTATTCTTTGTAAGTTTGGAGCATATGAAAAGCCTCATTGAATTTCATGAAACAAGGAGTTAATACACGGACAGAAAATTCATAGAATATTGTATTGTATGAAAAAACACAATAAAGTTTATTTATATTGCATTAGAACATACATTTGATTAAACTAAATTCTCATAGTTCATCGTAAATTAAATTTCTACTACTACACAATAAATTGTGATTGGTATTTTCAATCATAAATGGAATTTTCATTTCGAGTTTCTATGTATGGTATCATGGAATGTATGTCAACAATCCAACTCTTCTAGGGAAGACAATCTCTGCAATATTAAAGAAAAGACAAAACTCTCATAAATACCAGAACAAAAAAAGATTCGATTCCCATGATGATCATCATGAACTCAAAAGAAAAAAACTAAAAAAATCCTACTAAAAAGTCACGCACCAAAGGCACTTCTCCTATTTTACAATGAAGAATGCCAAAGATGCCAAGAAAAAGAATGCTGCGTGGTAATATTTTATTTTTTTCTGATTGCCTGATCGATTGCCAGATAGGCCAAAAGGTCATGGGTCCATCATTCACAATCACTCGGGAAAAGCCCCCAAAAGTAAAGAGCAGCATGGATTGAAATAAAATCTGGAAGTCAGACAGAAGCATGCACAAACTGATACTAGTGTACATTATACTCCATAGGATAAAAGGAAAAAGCGAAGATCTTTGGTAATAATAATAATAATACCCACTCACCGATGCTTTTTGGCTTTTACCAATCTCTTTGCTGTCTACAGGGATTCCAAACTCACTCGTAGGTGGGTAGTACTAGTACGTATATCCACTTGCTTTCACTTTCTTGCACTTTCATTTCCTATTCTATATCATAATTCAAGGGTATAAGTAAGTACAACTATCATTCTTGAGAAAAAAGAGACCCATCTGTGTTAAGCATTCTTCCCATCTAAGCCTTAAAAAGGTCTTGACTTTAAATGCTCGCTATTTTGTTCTTCTGTAAACGTCAGTAAAAGGATATTGAAATTGAAAAGAGGAAAAATATTTGGCTAAGATAAAGCTCATAAATCTTTTGTTTTCTTGTATTTTTCTTGATTTAATATCTCCGTCGGAATTTAAACAACTAAAATAAATAAACAACTTTCCTTCTCCGACGTTCCTTCATATTTATGCAGAACAAGTAATACGAATCCACCCACATTAAAATGAAATACGACTTTACTACACATCATAAACCCCTGTGGCAGTATGATGATGTTATGTCATCTGGGAAAGCATGCATCACTAAAAGCGAAAGTTATTTTTTCTTCTTATTGTGTACATTTCCTTAATAAAAATTCAAGTAACAACACAAATCCAATGTGTACATGGACATTATTATTAGTACAAATATAAAAGACACATGTAACCGTTTATAATATTATTTTTTAAATTTTTAAACATTTCAAAACGTTTTATAGTTTACTGTGTGGCTCTACTCATGGTTCAAATAAAAATATTTAATTCTCTGTTTTAAGAGAGTGTATATTCAAGTTCTGGTAAACTTTACAACAATTAATAACTTATTACCTACATTAGAGATACACACATGCCACTCACTCATAGACAGAAAACAGTTACAAAGTAAAAACTAAGTCTTG
>JAQGAA010002915.1:0-11761 GCA_034696425.1 Isotoma viridis
TAATAATATAATAATAATAATGATATACATAGAAAAACATTAAAATCCAAATCCGTAGTCCATAACCTTTAAAACCTTAAACCTACAAGAAGAAGATGCTACTATATACAGTTAGAGTTTATAAGCATGCTGAATTTTATGCAATTTAACGCAAAATTTTCAATTTGAAAAATCTTTTTTTAATAAAAAGTTTACACCTTTTTATATACCCATAGTTGGTGATTAGGTGAATGATGATATGAATAAGGAATCATTTTTATTAAGAAGGGAAGAAATAAATTCTTTTGATTGAACTACATTTTCTCTATCTTTATAACTTCTCCTTTCAACAATGGGAGATCAGATAATAATGGTTGGGGATACAATAAAACCGTCAGAAAATATTATATTATTTGGTAGGAGTGAAGTTAAAAAAATGTTTTTGAGTTTTACATTGCAATTTTAAAATTTTGAATAAGAATGTGTTCAATTTTAATCCTAGTTTTTCTCAGAAGGAGATTGAATTAGGATGGATTTCATTATATGACAATTGAAATCAACAATGCAGGTTGTAGGTGGTAAGGTGATACGAAATTGTATTCATTATCATGAATACAATAAAAGTAACAAAATAGTAATATCGTAAATGCAGAATAAAATATACAGTTAAACAGGGTGCAGCCTACGTAATTTGTTCATGAATCATGGGATGTTTGGAAATATTTTTGGAAATTTGTCTAAATAGTTTGAAATGAGTATAAATTTTTCGAAATTTCAAAAATGTCTTAAAGTCAACTCAGAAATTCCAATCTTTCAATATCTTGACAAAATTAACCCCCAAAATTATTGTTTCCCATTGTTGATAAACAGCTCAAAATGTATTGTTCAATATATTATATAACATAAATATTTTAAAGGATACACAGCTACTTGAGTCAACAATTGACAACTATACTTTCTAGAGATTCTTTAATTTTTCATGTGAACCAAAAAGAGAGAAGTGATGAACTTGAGAAAAGATTTAAAAATGAAGAATGGAGAAACATGGTCTGCATACGATTTGTCGGATTAAGGAAATTCCTACCTTTTATTATAAAATTACCTTCTTGTTGTTATTATAACAATTCTTTACTTTTCCTTAAATTATTATTATTACTGTAATAATAATATATTCTTCCCTGTTATTATTTACCTAGTACCATTATACAGTATATAATATTTCTATTACCTCAGAGTTTTATACTTTGTTTGCATGCATTCCTTCATATAATACAAAGTAAATCCTTATAATCCCTCATCACTCAAAAGAGACTTTTCTCTCATCAAAAAACTGCATTTCTCTCTTTTAAGTAAGTTCCATATAAAGACATAGTTTACTTTACAAGTTAGGAAGTTTTATAAATAAGATGGATTTGTTTGTTAAAAGTCTAACATTTCTCTCTTTGGTAATAAACGCGCTAATGATAATTTGACGAGTGTAATAAAATAAAAGGAGTGAAAAAGGTTTAAATTTTAAAATAAACTGTGATCATCTTGTCAAATCTGTTGAATTTTTTATTACTTTATTTTTTAAGACCTTTTAGCCCCAAGAATGTAACACAGGGATAGAAATTATGTGTCAAATGTCAATATGATATTTTGGTATATTTTTATATCTCTCTTTCTTTACCTGACATTATGTCAAAATAAATAGCTAAATGATTCATAAAAGAATTAAATAAGAATAGTTAAAAAAAATTATACTTACTCGCAATTATATAGAATAGACTCGCCAATTTTGACTGTAAAGCAGGTAGCACCGTTTAAGCAGTAATGAGCATCATACTCGGGGGGACATGTGTACGTCTGAATAGTAATATTTGGCCTTAGTGTCGGACTGGGTGGCCGAGGTTTTGGTGTCGATCGACTTGAACAGGCATCTGTAATTTAGAATAAAACAAATGAAAATTAAGTACAAGAATAATACACACAGTTATGTAATAATAATAATAGTATAGATTTCATAAGTCTCTTAAATATGATCTCCATCTGTCACAGGTCAACACATTGTGTGTCAAGTCAATAAGTGAATATATATTTTAATAATATTTCAAAAACCCAACATCTTTGTTTCTATTTATAACAATTATATTCAAAGTCTCTCTCTCTGTTGGTCATTTGACCCATTCTTTCCTAAAGTCTCAACCCTAAAAAGCACTTCCGCTAAAGAGACCGGACTGTCAACTAAAGATACATAATAATAACAGAGTAATAGTAAAATAATACATACTCTTAGTAGTCAAAATATCCTTAACTACTTCCTTCTTTACATTTTTCATAAAGACACCCCCACTACCACCACTACGAGTATCAACATGAACCCAAATACTCAAACCACGAAAAAGCCAAAAGGTTTCCTATTATTCATATATTTATAAACTAATCGAAGACCTTTCTCTCTCTGCTGGATACCAATACACATACTGGCTCAATACCAATAATATCATAAATCCACCCTTTAAGGGTTAACCCAAGCTTAAACTTTTAAAGCCATCCGATCTGCAGTTTACTTGCGGGTTAAAACTTTAAAACAGACCTCACATAATACAATGCAATACTTGCTCTCCTGGACTGGGTGATTATGTCCATTATATATGATACCCTTGAGAGAAAGGGTACACAATATATTCTGATCTTATTGCTACTACTACTAACTAACTATTTGATGTGGCTGCGGTCCATACGGTCCAGAAGTTATAAGCCAAAGCCAGATGCAGATGGCTTGTGCCTCTTCAGCACAGACACTTAACCCATCAAATGACTACAGAGATGAAATGACGTGCAACTTTTGGCTCAATCTGTCTCACACATTATTATTGACCTAGACGAGGGTTTTTAGCCGGTGGACTGTTGAACAGGACGGGAAATCAGACCTGATGTTCTAAGTATGTGGAATGGATAATAAAATCGTCTAAGGTTCAATCTTATAGAAGAAAGTAAAAGCTCATATGAATATTTGGGAAGGTGATGGTGGTATGATGACCCTTTCCTACTTTTTGGTAACTTGATGTCAAAGCCAGCACGCGAACAGTCCACTACTCAACTACTTATCATTCCCCTGAATTACCGTGTGTATGATGAGGAAGGATAGTGTAATGTGTTGTGAATACACAAACCTTTTTGCTTATTCCCAATGGAAAAATAAGGAAGGACTTAACCAGTTTTAACACAAATTAGTCTTAAAGCATTAAGAGAGACAAACAGCTGAAAGCCGGTTGTGGTTGTTAGTAGCGAAATAAGGAAGGCTAGGCAAGCCAAGTAGAAAGGTGCGATGGGGTAAGTAAGCGTGGCTTTGATGCACATGTCAATTACCGCAAATTATTGATTTAGGACCCTAGAATGATCTTAAATAAGGATTTAAATTTGTAGTTGTGCATAGAATCGGATTTATTTTTGCTTTTTTTTGAATAAAAGTGAAAGGAGATTTTACATTTTTTCAGTGTACATTTGCCGTTTGTTAAAATCATAGGCAATCCTAATAATAAATTTATACTACAGATCATCATTGGACTCCGACTCTCCGACATGGGTTTATTAAATGAAAATAACAAAATGTTATACCCAAATTAAACTTTTTTAAAAGATTAGTCCCCCTCCCCCCAAACCCCAAGGTCAAAAAAGTCAAAATAGTACAAACTTAACTCTCCATATGCACCTTTACTTTCAAACTAAAGCCAACAATATGGCATTGAATACATTGCATCTAATTTTACAAATCCATCGCGTGTCTCCTCTTCCGATTACCATTAACCTATCCATCCGATCGGATCCATCTTTCATCTAATTTACTTATATCCAACTCACTTATCCCAATACACCTATGTCTTTGCGATAAGTCCTCAAGAAGTCCAAAGACCACAAAAGAGAACACCTGCCTACTAAACCCTCTCGGCTCGTGCAAGATTCACGAAGAAGGCTTCCTTCCTATTCAAAATTACAACTTTTACTACTACCACCACTACCATCGGATTTCAATCTAAAACCTAAGGAAGTACCCCCTCTTCTTTATACAATTAGAGTAGTCACCTTATATATTAAGCCCAAGAATAACTAAAACTCCTTCCCGGTTCATTTTCTTCAGCTTTTTCATATTTCTTACAATATTATCATCAAAACTAGACACATAAAACAACGTTACAATAGACAAACCCACGCCTACCCCCATTTCTTAATATCTAAGACATACTATATGATCCCAAGCCTAGCATCATGTATCATCACTTATGCTTTACATGCCCTTCGACTTCGATTATAGTAATCTAGTCGCAACCTTAGCACCTGGCCTACCTACCCACTACCCACACTACCTACCTACTGTCTGAGCTACCGGTGCACACACACACACATCTAGATTCCCTTAATATTTTTAAATACATAGTGATCTTTGATCCTTTTCAATGAAGATGATGATCGTGATGATCCTCCAGTTCATTTCACTTATTAGAGCACCACCACCACCAATATATTTCCTCTTTATCTTCTTTTTTTTGTGGAATTGTTACACACCACTGAACCGACAGAAGATATTATAAAAAGAAAGGTAACAACAACTATGAAACAACAATAACAACAACATATCATGATGATAATCAACATCATGATCCGAGATGAGAAATATGAGAAGGATCATCATCATCTCTTCATAAAAGATCACAATAAAAATAAAAATAATGCAATTCAATCGTATGGAACTCATCCAAGAACAACATATGAAACCTTTCAATAATAGCCGAAATTATCTCATCCCATCTATACATCTTTTAACCCACAAGTACAACTTTAAGTACGTATATTAATGGTTACTAAAAATAATAATAATAACAAGTATATATAAATATAATATGTGTAAACTTGGTTTAATACTCGTACTGACATGAAGCACGCTTTTATATTTTTTATTTTAAGCCATAAAACTCATCTTATGATCTTCACTGCCTTTTGTAGTATAAAAAGAAGCTGTTACTGCAACTAGACACAATTATCATTTTCCATAAAGTTTGATGTTTTTCGATATTTCTGGTACATTTTCTAGGGATAATTATCTAAAAAGTACAAAGGTGGTCGGATTGGTTAGCGATTTAAACGTATTTTTAAGCATTTTCATACGTTTTCCCTTCGATCAGATCTGTTTTTAACGAATATAAAAGAGTCCTTTTATACTAAAGACTTCCACCCTTGAAAGATCACCTTGTTAAAAAATCAAAAAGGGTTAAGAAGAGGTACTTCCTTATGTGAGTGAAGTGGTGTACGGGATAGGAAACGAATACCTTTTTACTTTTACTATAAAAAAATTAAATACCCGTGTGTGTGTGTACAACAATTTACAACAAATATATGAGCCACTAGGGCCACCAAGTACATTTAACCGATGTTGTTTATAATTTAGCCTAGTTTATTAAAAGAGTCTTTAGAGTCTCGTTGAGCTTGAAGAGTTTGAAAGTCTCGAGTAGCACATGTCGTCGCGTGGCCAAAGAACCAGAAGACCAAAGAAAAGGCTCAAGTTGCTATTTAAACATTTAGAACATTTTAAAATATTTAAGGCCAAATGTGCGGAAGTAAGAGTCTAAAGAGCCAAAAGGGGAATGAATTCTTATTCTTTTATTATTATTATTATTAAAAGTATTTAAAAGACACTTGCACCTTTTAAATAAAAAATAAATCCCTTTGCTTGCTTACACACATACACACACCTTTTCTTTCATTTCAGATGTCTTATTTTGATAATTTCCTTAAAAATAAACCCCCTCGCATGTCAAATCATCCTTAAAGAAGTATATTATTTTTGACATATTGGAAAGTGTATTTATCTCTATGCATTATCTTAAGTACAATTTGTAGCAGCTAAATAAGGTTTAAAAAAGAAGAATTAGTGACAATAAGTAAAATTGGTTCATTTTTTTGTATAGAATATATAACTTAAGTGTTTTTACCCTCTCACATCATCATCATCATCATCTAAAAAAGATAGCTTGATTTAATAATACAAAAGAAGATGGAAAAAACACACACACCCGTGTCATCCCGTCAACGAGATTTCAGATAGAGGTGAAATCTATGAGACTTTTACCCTCATAAATAAATTTCGTCCTTTTCATCTCATCAGTCAGTATGAAACCAGTATGTGTATCAATGGGCTCTTAACTCAACACAAGAATTAAGTATAACAATACACATAAGCTTAGTGGAAATTCCTAAGTTAAAGCTGATTTTTATTCTTGATAAAGCAACAGCTGTTTCCTAATTCCTGTTTTTTCCTTTTTCAACCTGAAACCACATTTTCATATGGATAACCCTAGTTAGCCTTTAATAATTATATATGACCAGTTTGTATTTAGTCAGTTGTGGTGGTGGTATGGATACTTTTAGGAAGAATGAATCCATTGCGTATCTCCTCAAAATTCATTCTTGTCTATAGAGTAAAGCTAATCCATGTCACCTTTTTCCTTGAAATTACTTCCTATAACATAAACTAACTAAATCGACTGCTCTATATACATTCTATCCTTGATTTTTTTTTAAATAGTGCTTTGGATTTCCAGAGTGGAAGTAGTAGTTAAATCCATCGCATTATTATTCGGTGGAGACAAAAACTTAGAATTTATTTACTAAAACTGAATGCAATCCAAACAGCAAAAATCTATCTCTAACTACTACTGACTGACTGTCTATGCACATCATCCCACCCGATCCAAAATCTGCATCCCACACGAACCCTTAATTTACTAATCTTGTGTGAGAAAAATCCCTTTCATTATTCAGATGTAGACAAAAAGAGAATAATAGTTTAGTAATATACAAGTGCCTCTCTAGATTAAAACTTTCATCTCTTTCATAAATACATAGGAAAAGACAACCCATCACAATCATTTTGCTTTTTGTGATTTACCCGACTTTTCCCTACTACTACTACCTAGTACTTATACATTTGTATTAGATCATTTTAACAAAAAGCAGATGTTTTTAGTCAAAAAGAACCGAATCCTTCACTTATTAATATTAATCACCCATGAAATTACGTTTTTTCAGAGCATCTCATCTTACCTTATGTATTTAGCATAATTAATCTGTCGTGTGGGGAATCGAATTGCTCATGTTTTTTTTTAGATCAAATTAGATATTTTTGGTCCGCCGTAAAGCTTAAGATGCCACCGATAGAAGTCCATCATTAATTAGCCAACTCCTAAAAATAACTCTCAAAAAAGAAACGCCATCATTTCAAGATAAATTTCAAAGTTTTCTAAAAAAAAAAACTTTGAAACCTTGAAGGTTGCACACACTGCACACACACACACACATTGCCATTACATTTAAATCTATACAGCCCTACCTAACAGCATCATTGACTTTTGCTTGACTTGAGTAACTCCGTTAAACATTTAAACTTAACAAAAACCTAGCTACCTACCTACCTAACAAAAATCTACTGCAACCTACAAAAATACAACCTACCTTTTCTTTCACCTGCCTAATTACACCAGTAAAAAATCATAATGCATTTGCAAAGCATAAACTAGTAAACCAGTCGGTCCCAAGTAGTTGTAATAATAAATAAGTAGTAGCATGAGCGAGTTTTCTTCAAAGCCGTTCATTCCTCACTTTACTTGTTCAATCCACATTCACCTTATGGCACACGACCGACTCTTCTATCCTATCCACCAGGTACAAAATACTTTCAGCTTCAATACATACTTTAAAGTTTTAAAAAGATGATATTGAAAATTGAAAGTGCAACTACCTCCTTATATACACTATACTATATACTAATACTACATATCACATCATCTTCATCTGTACTCTTTTTACTTTTTGTCATATAATATATTTCATGAGTAAAAGCAAGCACACTTGAAATTCAGAACAAAAAAGCAAAACCCCAACCACTAACCAACTTGGGTCATTCGTTTGTTATAAAATACAAGAGACAAGTACAAGCTTTAATATCTAGATTATTTTTTTCTTGTGAAGTCTTTAAATATAAAATTCACTTACCGCTTGGATGGCATGGAATAACCGGAGCCATTATGTAGGATATTGTGTATTTTTATATAAATTTATATATATTGATGATGATGCAGATGATGGTGGTGATGTCAAGGGTATCTTGTATAATATAAGATTGTAGAGTAGAAAAACGTTACGTTTGTTACAACAATAATAATAATAACAAAACAGTTTTAGAATCTAGTTTTATAAACTACTAGGTAGTAGTTTTTTTTTATATAAATGTAATTTTCAGCAACATAAAAAAAACTTTACGTGAAGATTCCCGTTTAAAAACTTGAAATTTAGAAAAAACTCAGCCACCTTGACTTTAACTTGTATATATAGGAACAACAAGAGATTAAGATTATTTTTTTATTTTTTTTACTAACTACTACTACCCAGAGTAACTTCTGTACGGTTAGTGTGTGTAATAATAATCAAACCTTAAAAAAGAAAAACAGGTAGACAGACAGTAGTAGTAGTAAGAGTCAGTGGTAGACTTGAGTAAGTGTACAGCAGCAGCAGTAGGTTGAAACTTTGGAAGCCCTTGAGGGAGTCATCAAAATAAAATTATAGAATGTAATAATGTAATGTATGACTCCCTTCACCCTTTATTTTTTAAGATTAGTTCGTGGCAAACACTAAGGAACCTGACCCGTGCTGGTTTTTGTCTTTGGTCGGTGTGCTTCCTAATAAAAGTTTGTATGTACCAAATGTTGTTACTAAATACCGTAGACTTAAGACTCCAGCAGACTCGTGCCGGATAGGGAAGGAAGAGAAGATCGAAGAAGATTCAAGATGAGAGATGAACTCTCAACTTTTAAGAATAATGGAAGAAATAGCACCAAAACTATTTTATGATTATTACATATTTTTGATTATTATTGTGTATAGAAACGTAAGAAAACTGAGAGTTGGGTAAATTTAACTTTTAAGTTTGTAAAGAGTAACACTGATAACCACAATGAACCACTGAGCTGATTATGTAACGTCGTCGGTTAGCAGTCAACTGCATTTGACTTGAGAAGTAGTCCAGTTATATTATCTCTTTTGTATGTTTTTATTGAACCTTTCCCTTTCTCACATTCTTGTGAAATGATGGAAATGAAATGAGGTAAAGTAAATCGAATTGAGAGAGGACCCCCACTACTACTACTAGCCAGGGGTATCAAAAAATCATCTGCTTTATTTAATCAGGATATCATAACCTTGCTTATTACCTCTTTGCTGTATCCACTGTGTAGTTTGTAATTGCATCTTGTATATCTTGAACAAAACAATCATTAGCGATAATGAATATTATACCAGAGAGAGTCGATCAAACTATTTTTTAATAATTTATCTGCACCCTACCTAAGCAAGCCTCAAGCCTGACCATTGCTTCAAATTCCAGGTACACCCGACTGACTCCTCATCTTTTAGGATATTATGTTTGTGTATCGGACCCACAATACTAATCTGTTTTTTGCATTTCTACTCCCGGCTTACCGGCGGCCCAGTAGGGAATATTATCAATTACAAAAACCCAGAGTTTGTTATACCTTATCAAAAATGATAATTGGGTATATCAGATAATAACATGGAATCCTGACTCACAAATACTACTACACTTTGTGTAACATATAAACGGGGCAAGGGCATTAAAAATGAAGGCCACTTAACTTTACCCCGGAAAATGTAACATGCATTGAACCAGTAGTAGTAGTCTTTATAAAATTCCAGTTGTGACTAGTTTTTTGCATTGTCCTAAGCGTCTTAAGTTGCTACTACTAAACTACTATTACTACTGCTACCTGGAGAACCCGGCTGGATATAGTAGTATTCGTAGTAAAAAGTTGAAACACCTTTCGTTCTATTTTTTACTATTATTCTGCAGAAGAGAGAAGCCTTGCTAGAGCAAAGTTCTTAAAAGAAGATGTTAGACTAATAAATTCTTAGTTAAAAAAGCATGAGACACGTGCATTCATGATGCATCTGCTCACCTTTAATTGACACAATTGCCCTTGCCTTTTTATCCAGTAGTAGTGTAAGAGAAGATTGACTGTTTTCTCTAAGAAATTAGACCATTTGTCCCACTAACAATAAAAAAAGATGCGTGGCAGAAGAAGAACAAGTAGTAGTTTGGAAGTTTATCTGGAAAATAATAAATGGCAGTTGTTTTTGCATCCTCTAATTACTAATTACTATACATTAACTTTTTGTCAGATTGATTACCATTATTGAGAGAAATTGAGAGTGAGCAATTTAGAAAAACGTCATGTTAGACATCCTTATTAGCAGATGGACATGGAATTAAATTGGCAAAAAACTTTTTGCATTTTTATTTATTAGAAGTTAGACCGATGGTCACTTTTTATTAGGAAAGTAAGAAAGATACAACTTAATCGATTTCGTCCATGCACCTTTCTTTACCTGTGTTTTTTTAGTGTACTTAAGGAAAGCAGTTAAAACTGTCATTGGAATATAATAACCCATCTTAATCTAATTGTCTGTTTTAAGTAATTTGAAACCGATTGGGTGAATAATCTATAAAAGAACCCTAAGTACCACCACTACTACCCCTGGCCATTTTGTTAATTTAATTGATCTCCATTTTCCTCTCTATACGCTTTCCGATCCACTAAATTAACTTAATTTTGATCTTTTTAATTTAACAAAAACACCAACCGATTCATCCCATTATTTATTTGGTCGGAAGTTGGAATTCGATATTATCAGTTTATAAGCGTTGTTGTTAAAAACATGGAAAATTCAATGGAAAAATTACATACATACACACAAGGCTTTAAAAATAAGTTAAAAAGAAGTCTAAATATTTTAAAACCAACCGTATACACACTATTTCTATTGTAAAATCCTTCTTGTAAATAGTGAGAGTTAAAAGAGGAAAAGATTAACAGTGAAAAATGAACTGGAATATCCGGCATGGACAAAAAACTCCGTAGAATTGCTCCGTCCGTTCCGTCCTTCCTTTTTACTCTAATTTTATATTACTACTACACACATGTATGATGATGATAAAGGGATCATAATATGAAATAAAGTTTAGAAATGTGTGTGTGTGTGTGTGTGTGTGTATATATAAAAATAAAGAAAAAGGTTTTAAAAAGAGTTTACAGTTTAAACAATAAATAGTTCATCACTTTGACTCAAAAAATCCTTCCCTGTAAAATTTAATAGGATTTTTATACACAAAATCCACCATATATCATTATTTCATGCATCACAGAAGTTAAAAACTCTTATTGCACTTTGAATGCTTTTTTTTAATGCAAGAGAGACACAGACAGAGATGCGTAAGGTAACTTGTTTGTTTCCATATCAAAAAGTTAAATAATAAAATATAGTGATGATAGATGGAGAAGAGTAGAGTGTGCCTTATCATTTGATGGATCCATAAAAAATAAATCCAGGTGACCCATTTTCAAATCATGTTTTTGTGTTGAAAAACATTAAAATTTAATAAATATGATGCAAATATTGTTTAAAAAAAAGTTAACTCTGGCTCTTAAGTGGAAACACGATAGGTTGTTAATTTTTAATGATTTCCAGTAATTTCACATGCATATTTTATAAGCTAATTTTCTTAAGTAATTTTCTAGGAATGTTTTCAAACCTGTCACGGACGGAACCGTAGTAGGTAGGGAAATTTACCTTAAAAAATTGTCACAGTCGACACCTTGCTTTTAGCATACTTTACTTTTACTTTTTAGGTAGGTAGTAGTAGTAGTAGTGGCAAGAAACAGTAGCAATTTATTAG
>JAQGAA010002916.1:0-11759 GCA_034696425.1 Isotoma viridis
GGTAAATGTTAAGGATGCAAAGTCTCCATGATGTTTTGGATCCAGGCTACCCCACCGTACATTTAGTATTTTTGGGATTTCCTATAAAATTAAAGTTTTGGAAAAGTAAGCAATCAAGGGAGGAAGATGTGGCCAATAGCATTTTTCATCCGGAATTGGAATCAAAAATTAAGTTAATGTTGAGGAAAAAATATGAAGATTTAGGAAGAATAACTTTCCACGAAGTGGGTGTAGCCATTTGTTTCGTTATTGCTGTTACCAGTTGGATTTTACATGATCCTAAATTTATTCCGGGATGGAGTGAAATATTTCACGGGGGGCCGAAAGTGTCTATCTCAACTGCAACGCTTTTTATCGGTGTGTTGTTTTTTATTGTTCCTCGGAATCCGGAGTTTTATCGGGCTTGTGTTACTGGAGGTTTGTGCTTGTTAATTAATGGGGGTTTTAATTAGTAATTTCGTTTTTACAAGCATACATTTTTTTAGATTTCAAAGATGCGGAAATAAAGCCACTGTTAGAATGGGACTTTGTGCAAAGAAGATTTCCATGGGGTGTTATTATTTTACTGGGTAAGTTTTTTAACTACATTTTCGAAACTGAAGGTAATAAATAGACTGAGAAGTTATGAACTCTTTCTTTGTAGGAGGTGGTTATGCCCTTTCCAAAGGGGCTAAGGCAGCTGGGTTAAATGAACTTATTGGCCAGTCTTTAAAATCTCTGTCTCATTTGTCCCCATCAATGATCCAATTGACCTGCATGGGAATGATTGCCTTTCTTACGGAAGTGACATCAAACACGGCAACTGCCAGCATTGTTGTTCCAATTCTTTTAGAATTAAGCAAGGAATTGAATATTCATCCTTTATATTTGACCCTGCCATCAACTGTAACCTGTTCTTATGCTTTTATGCTTCCAGTAAGTTTCTAAAGATGAATTAATTATTCAGACAAACATTTTGAATATAAAAGATCTAACCAAAGGTTCTCATGTCAATTAGGTTGCAACTCCTCCAAATGCAATTGTTTACAGTGCAGGGAACATGAAAGTGACGGATATGATCAAGACTGGACTTTTTATGAATATTGCATGCGTCTTGATACTTTATGCCACGACCAATTTATATGGCAACTTGTTCTTTCACTTTACGGATTACAATTACATTCCTTAATATCATGAGAGACTCCGAAAGAATCATCATGTAGTTTTCTTCCATAGTTTTAGATATAGTATAACATATGACATTTTAATCGGATCTTATCTGAAATGTATAGTATTGTATAAGGAATGTACCACCTAACTCTTTATGTAGTCTGCTGCGGTTGGTACGGAATTCCTTAGAGATTCTAATCTTTAAAGGTAAATGACGTTTACACATTCTTTTTGTGAAGTAACAAAACCCCGTGTATTTGTACAAAAATGTTTGAGTGTGTGGTATACTGAAGTGAGTGATGGGAATGATGATTATGAAACTAAAGCTATTCTTTATATAGTGTTGTAGTGCAAAGAAATCAAAATTCAGGTTAAAATTCTAACTTTTTTGATATTTCTTGTTTATTACAAAAATTTTTTCATGTTTCAGATATCATTGAAACAGAATTACATTCTTCCACGTGTGTATGTAGATTATTTTGAATTTATGTTTTCAAGATTACAATAGTTTCCAGAGAAAAATTAACAAAAGTAACAAGCGTATAAAAATTCTAAACTTTATTTTAAGTATATCATAGTCAAAAGAAGGCTGGTGGGAGGATATAATAAATAACACAATGGTGTTAAAAGTGTGTCAGGTGTCATGAAAAGTGATTGCTTAATTCTGCTTAAAATAGCTCTACAAAATAAGTAAATTGTATATGAAGTATGTAAAAGGCGATATATAAGGATAAGAGTGTTAAGCTATGATAGGCTTGATTCTGAGAAAGAAATTGTTTCACCACTTCTTTACAATTTAATTCAAGGCATGTTATCCCATTTGGCATCAGTATAGAAACAGACGCAATCACAATCCGGTGGTAATTCGTCTTGTCTTGGTTCGCATTCCCATCTGCATCCAGGCTCCTTTTGGTATTAAGAAACATTTGAAAGGTTAGAAATTTGTGTTTATTGCTGATTATGCTGACTATTAATGACATTTAAAATAGGTTTATTATTATTATTCATTATCAGGTCGTTAATATTATAGGGTTTTGCCAGGAATCGCAAACCTTAAAACAAAAATTGCATTTCTTTTATATTTCGGTGTTATATGAAAAATACGCAATTATGTAAACAAGAAATAAAGTACCTAATTGAACCGATAGGCCTAAAAAGCTCTATTCAACTTGACTTTGGCATATTCGTTCAGGTTTGGTTTGGCACATTGGTTGGAATTCTTATCATATGGTTGTCATTTATCAATTCAATACAAATTACTGCAGCCCTCTTCGGTTTTAATAAAACGGTTTTGCTAACCTTAACACAAGAAGTCCTGTACTCCGACTCGCTTTGGATACTCGTAGTCATTGATGAATGCTCAACAATTCGATGTCCAAAGCCATCATCATCCTCTCTAGGGTCCATCATGATCTCAACTACAGCGTCTGTTGTAGTTGTAAAACCATAAAGAAAGATAATTATTTCTACCTTGCTAGACGACAATTAATTCATCTGACACGGACAATTTAGTCACTCACATCTCAAGTCACGTAAAAAATAAGAACAGTTGAATCAAATCCATATGTATGCAATGAAGAAAAACAGTTAGTGTATAATTAATTACAAGAAATAAATTAAAAAAAGCAAATGTGTCTCATTACCCTGACCACTACCTGGTTTCATCTTATGGTAATAATTCCCTGTTCTTGGGAGATTGTATTGATCCAGTGGAACGTTAGGTTGCCATCCACTAAATAAAACAGTCCTTCTCGGTCTCTCCCTTCCTTCCGTAGATCCATAACAGCTCATCAAGGTCAGAACCAGGACACACTTTTACCCAATAAATCGAACAAACAAACGAATAATAGAATTTTCAGAAAAAAACACACACGCCTGGAAATCTTATCTTTATGTAAAAAAAGAAGTGTCTTATGTAATTTATTTCAAGTTAAACCTACCCACAAAACCAGAACTTTCACCTTATTCGGAACAAAGTTCGTTTTCATTTTCAAAAAATTTAAATCTTGAAGTGGACTGGAGAGGAACGGGTGAGAGGTTACAGGTTAGAACGAATAAAAACCACTAAGAATTTTAAAAGCACTAGAAAAAACACAAACTTCGACTCCAATCTTTTAGGAATGATTAACTATTTGTTACTGTTGATTTTGAGACTTGTCTTGAGTGTCTTCGTGACTTTCTTGGAAGAATCTGCTGTCTATTTCTGGATTAGTTAGCCCTTTTTATACTTATGGAGTTTTAAAAACCAAACCAGTATCATACATTTGAGAGAATGCACCTAGACTAGGTGCTAGAAATGTGTTTTTTAAGCCTTAAAGCTCGCGTATGTGCATTCCGATTTACTTTTATTATTACTTTACCTAATCTTAATATAATAATATCATATGTTATGGCTATAGATAGGTTCAAGTTAGGTAAGAATTGGTAAACTAGCCTGATGGGAGTGCTAACCATATTTGTTATGTGTTTAGAGGCTTTACTTACATGTAATGATGCATAATTGAAACACACCTTCCTTATCTACAAAAAAAGGTAAAAGTAAATGTAAAACAGGGAATTTCCAAAGCATTGTTTTAAATTGACCTAAACTGACCCCAACAATATTGAAACATTAAATAAAGGAACTCACAGTAATCCTTAAGATATCAGTTAATAGGAGAAATAAACCCTTTGTTTTTTACCATTTTAAGATCCAATGGGATCAATCCGTTTGTCTAATACTACCCCTTAGGCCTTTAATTATTAATTTACAAATTTACTTCTAATAAGTTAAATAACGCATTAAGAAAAATCTCTGAATAAAAATGTGAGATGTATTACAAACAGTTATATTAAGTAAGTATATTAAAATAAGAATTGCGGTATCTTCCTATTAGTTTACAATAAATGCCAATTTTTGACATATTTTATAAAAAGCTTCCCACATCATCCAGGGGTAAAAAAATCCATTAAGTTTCCCATCATAAAACATCTATTGAAGAATATCATGCTTACTTAAGCACTTAACTTTTACTCTTTAGAAAGGTTTAAGAGTACGTTTGTGTTTGTGTATTTATTTGTTTACTCAAAATATTTGAAATCTCATCCTGGTCTTTCTTTGCTAAAACCAACTCCATTACCTGAGATGATAGAAAAACACCATTAAGGCAGATCTGTCCTGCTATGTTAAAGGATTCAGAAAGGGTGAATAAATTTGTGGTGAAGAAAATAGTCAAGTGTGTCTAAGAAAATAAACGCTTTTGGATAATGAACAGAAAAAGTGCCGATCTTCTGGACTGATTTATTTGAAGATTTTGACTTAAGGAGATTGAACTTTTTTCCCCTTCCGCTTACTTTTATCCACCCTTGTATTCAGGAACTAAATAAGACTTCAGGAGCCAGAGGCTATCATTTAGGAAACCTAAAGTAAGCAAACACTCTTACCTGAGATGAATCATGAATCCATCAGATTACTAAGAGAAAATAAACAAATCTATAAAAAAAAGTCTTGTCGAGTCAGGCGTAACTGCGAGTCCTTACAGGGATATGGATGGATAGACAGGTGAATAGAGAATCTATTAACCTGTAGAACTCGACAGACTAGAATAAAAAAGGTCAACCTGTCAAAATCGTCTTAAAAGTTTCATCCAGAGTAAATTTGAATCTGCTACTACCGGGTTCAAATTTAATTTAGTCTGTATATATTTAGATGCATAAAGGGTTTAGACACCTGACAAAGATTATGTCAATATTATGTTTTTGAATAAAATTAAGAACATGAGTGATCCTACATGTTTCATCCATTTTTGATGTAAAGTTGGGGGGGGGGGGCTTTTTTGCTATCGGGTGGAAGGAAGAAAGGAATGGAGGAGGATTGTAGTAGTTAATGTTATGGCTTAATATCAGTCCCATTATCATGAGTATTATGGAGAAACCGATAAATATGTTTGAATTGTTATTAGAGAATTGAATGGAATTGGGTAAGCCTTTAAGCTTTTTAATAGACAATGAGACAACAATGAAATTCTAAACTGGTGGTTTAGTCACTTTAAAAGGTCCATTAACACCAAGAATAAATTACTTGAAAACTTGTTTAGAACGAAAATGTCATTTCAATATTTTTTTAAAAGGAGCAACCCACAAATGTTAATTTGTGGAATTTAGTTTCAGTCCAACCACAGCGAAGACCCGAGGGATCGTTTGTCACAAGTAGAATGGCTTCTTGTCAACCGAAATGGAAACAAATTGGATGTCTCCAAAGAGCATTAGTAGAACAAGAAGCTAATTTTAAAGTTGTGGAAATTGCATCACTTTCTGGTACATAAAATGTCAACTAACCTTCCCCTTACACTTTTTCTTAAAAATACGAAAGCTTAACATGTTTTCATATTCAGGGTTTTTTTTGTGTTTGAAATAGGCGAGAGAATATTATCCGGTATTGATGCAGCAATTTTTAAAATTGAATATTTACAGCTTTTGCCTCAAATCTTTCAATTCATCCTGCAAATTAAAAGTAGAGATTTGTTAAAAGATGTAGTGTATTATGGAAAAGGAAAAAGTCTACTTTTGCTTTTAGGAGAAGACTTTGTCAAAGATTTGGTCGATATAGCTAGGTACAATAAGGTAAGTAATTCATTTCTTCTTTACGTACCGTATTTTAAACTTCCATTTAAAAGTGCATTGAATTTAGCATTAAAATTGAAACGGGATAAAGCAATGGAATCTAATTTCATAAGGTGTTGCATTTTTAAATATTCTTGTTTCAAATCGGCAAAAAATTCAAACAAAAAGCTAATGAAAAATTTTCCAAATAAACGAGCATATTTATTTATAAAACCGAAACATATCAGTTATATGGTTATAAGAAACAATAAATGCATACAACCACAACCTTATTAATGTAAATGCAATGCAATAGAGAATGTGTGTGAATTTCATACTTTTTGAGACTTCTGACTTTGTATTCTTATATCTTTGCTTTGTTGCACTTCCTTTTATATATCAATATTTATATCTATCATATTTTCAGTCTTAGTTTACATTTCCAATATCAAGAAAGTAAAATAAATAAAAGCATTATTTTTACATTACTGATGCGTATTATTATAATAATATTGAAAGGACTTTTTTCAGATTTGGAGTTCCTCCAAAAATGGAAATGTCAAAAAATTATCTTCTCCAGCCAACTATAACTGGAAAAGAAAGAAGGAGGAAAGAGACGGGGAAGTTCTTGCTCTTGATGAAGATGATGGCCCAGTTGCTGATGAAAGAGGACACGAGACTTGTCTCGTTAATCCCAATGGAATGTCAATGTCACCGTCACCCTCGAAGAATTTGTTTTCTGCATTTGACAACGAGGGGTTTGCTACAAGTTCAAAGAAAATGCAAGACGGTGATGTTGAAATTAAAAAAATAAAACCTGCAGTCTCCCTAGTATCAACTTTACTCAAAAAGGATAAATCTAGACGAAAGTTCCTTCAAGATCTTCTTAATAGTCGTATTTTTACGGATGAAGAGAATCGTAAAGGGAAACTTGTTGATGATGATAATGATAAGAAAGATGATTCTTTTGTAGGTAAAAAGTCAGTAGTGAAACTGCTCAAGGTAGCTTTGAAAGGAAGATACGCTACTCATGTTCGGAAATGTTTGAAAGATAGAGATCTAAAGTCTCTTCT
Organism: Isotoma viridis; assembly: GCA_034696425.1. Lineage (NCBI taxonomy): Eukaryota > Metazoa > Arthropoda > Collembola > Entomobryomorpha > Isotomidae > Isotoma > Isotoma viridis. Next base: position 6,804 of record JAQGAA010002916.1, read on the forward strand.
TTGCATTTTGACCATTGTTGCTGAAACTCCTGAAAATGAGACGGAGTATGGAATCTCTGAAGAGACTCGTCAGCTTCAAGATAGGGGCAGAATGACACCAACTATCTTGAAAGTTAACCCTGAAGATTCTTCTACCGAAGCTGGAGCTGGAACTAGTGAAGTACTTCGAAGAAGTCTTCGTCTTAGTGCGGACTTATTACAAGAGCAATCACAATCAGATTCGTCTGGTAACGATGATGTGATGCGTATGGTATTCGAAGAACGAGATCCAGAAACTTTGTTAAAATCTGCTGTGAAATCAGAAAATATTATTCAAATCAAGGACGAAGAGGATAGAAAACAAGACGAATTATTCTCAACAAATGGAAGTTGCAAAGATGAAATTATGCCAATTTACAATGAAACAATCCCAGAGGCTGGAATAATTGCTCCTGCGGGTAGCTTATACAATCAATCTTTGGATTTTCCTTTACCAGAGAGTGATATATCATTCGAAATTTGTTCGAAATTTTCTACAAGTAAAGATACAGACTCAGAGTCAAGTTATCTTGATGAGGGAAATAAAATAATCTCAGTCAGTACAGAATTATCTCCCGAGAGATTGGATAGAAAGTCTTTGTCTGTAAGTTAATATTATTACATGCTATTTATTAGACATATTAGACATTAGACTAGCCTAATGTAAAAACCTGAAATTTTTTATTTGAGGCAACAAAAAATGTTTGTTTTTAAACAGGGAGACGTTAAGAAAATGAATTTGAGAAAAAGTACAGATGATTCAATTTCAAGTAGCATTGAATCCCCTCCAGTCAGTCCAATGGAACAATATAGACAAACTCCGGGGGCCATGCTTGACAAAACTGTAGTCAACTTGCCTAAGAAATATTCATCTCTTGCGATTATCAAGACTGACTCAAATGAAAAGGAAAAATTTCGATCAGAAATGGGCTCAGAACATAAATTCAATGGGGCAATTGAGTCTCGATTAAGGTTTCTATACCGGAAGGTCTTAGATCGATTAATTAATAATCCGACTCTCGTAAATTGCATTAAGGAAGCCTTGGGACGATTTGACGAACAACGAAGTCAAAACGTGGTGTCATCAAAAGAAATGGAAAGATGTGTATCGGACTTATTACTCATTCCTAGAGCTTCTAACGGTTTAAGCTATTTCGCCAGAGCCATTAAGGAACTTAGATCACTCATGAGATTAAGACTCCTTTCTGATTCAGATAACCTAACTAGTAGGGAGAGTAAAATTAAGCAGATATTATTCAAAACTGTTGTAACTCAAAAGAAAATTGATGAATTGAAATCCCGTATGCATGAAAAGCAAGCGTCTGAACAGTTGAAGTATTTAACTAACAAATCCCTCATTGAACAACTGGAAGTGAATTTAGAAGAAAAAAAGGCTGACACCGATTCAAAACTTTTAAAAACAGTGTAAGCGAATCAAATGTTTACCTTATGTCCTTAGTCTTAGTTCCTTAGTCCATATTTAAAAATTAGTTAGCCTATTAATTAACTTTAGATACTTTGCTGGGTTTCAAAAATGGGTAAAATTGATATTATACTGTAGGAGGGATCTTGAAACTGTTAAAATTATCCAAGGGAAGGAACATGTGGCGAAGATGTGTAAGAATGAATCTGAACTAGATGCCATGCAAAAACGACTAGAGTTTACCTTAACTGCACTCCATGAAGGATTTCGGGGGCTAAGAGCTTACAGGTACATTTTAACTCAAACAAAACTCGCTTATCTAGTGTAGAAATTTGTAATAAAAAAATAAATCTGAAATGAATATCTCATAATGTTCTTTACATACTTTATGTAATTGCTATACTTGTGTTTGTAAAAAATTAAAAAGAAAAAAACAGCCCTAAAATTTTTAGTTTAAAGTTTAAATTTGTTTCTTAAAATTGTGCATGCGGGTTTCAGTATTTTTCAAAACTAACTTTCAGTATTTTATACTTATGCAATTTTGATTTTCGTAGAAATGAGTTGGACAAAGAACTCCGTCGTATAGTTCATGAATATGATGCGATAATTATTAAGAAGCAAGAGACTTTAGACAGTTTGAACTTAGAAGAAAAAGATAATGAACGAGAGGTCAATCGGCTGCAAGATGTTTACAAAGATGTTGAAGAACGCTATGAAGAAATGAGAGCTACGAAACGTCTTAAAGAACTCCTACAAAGCCTTCAAATGGCTGAATCTGTAAAAGAAAACTGGGCTGCCAGACGAATTCAGGTAATGCCGATGATAATGACACAGCACCGACGACCCTTGCAACCGTTAGCCAGTTACCCTATTACTCATTTGTTTTAGTACATTGAGCTCCCTTGACATAATAGACACCCTGCAGAAGTAATAATTTGTAAGATAAGAAAGTGTACCTTTATAATTTATTATTCTATTGCTTAGGCGGCCTGGAAGCGTTATAAAACAAGGCAGTTGCGGAAACGACGCTTCAAAAAGGGTGGTGGAAAGAAGAAAAAGAAAAAGGCTGGGGAGCAAGATGAGCCCAAAAAAGTTGGACCCACTGCTAAGAAGAAGAACAGTTTTATTGATACTCTTATTAATATTATATAAGGTTGTTATTATGAACTCATCCCTTTAGTCAATAAACAATCACTTTAAATCAAGACTGTTTAATTGCACTCTCGACCTATATCCTACACGGTCTTGACTCATTGAGCCTCGCTTGAAGTCCAAGTTCCTCTTCAGTAGTTCAGTATAGTCATATGTGTTTCTTTGTTACATTTCAAAAGTCTTGGGAATTGGCAACGAACTCTCCAGCCAGCTTCCATTTATGGCCGGTAATAAAGGTGACCGTGGCCCTTTGGAAGGACATATAGTAGCTGCTATGCCACTAAATAATTGAGGTCATTTTAGCCATACCATTGGTCATGATGCGTATGAGTGAATGGTAAATGCATGCAAATAGTAGTCAAGATAAATGGGTGACTCAGTCGACTATGCAAATAGCATTATTACACTCACTCGAATAGACCATGCTAGGCGAGTACTAAATTCTGGTAAATCCTTGGCGGTTTATACATTCTGCACGTGTTGTATTTCTCTCGTAATTTATCTCAAATCTGTGTGAACTGCTGGCTTACAAAAACTCATAATTTTTTCTAATTAAAGATCTTAAGTTATCTGAAAAGGATAAAATTAAAAATCTAATTTAGAAGTTTTTGGAAGGAATATTGAAACTGTTTTTGTGCAACGAACTCAAGTTCATAACAATTTGAAAAGGAATAATATTTACTTTGAGTCTTTTCAGCTCCGGGTCCGGGACGATGTCATCCCGTTTAATTGTTAAAAATCTTCCATCCAAGGTAACTTACTTTTATAAACATATCTTTTAAGACGATGGAATGTTTATAGTAAATTATGGTACAGGGTTGTTAGAAGTTGTGTTCAGTCGCTTCGGTTCAGTTCGGTTAATTAGCTTTATTAGGTTTTAATGTTTTTATCTTATGAATTTTAGGTGACGGATGCGAAATTGAAGGAACATTTCAGTGCGAAAGGGACAGTGACAGATGTTCAGTTGAAATATCTTCCTGATGGAAAGTTCAGACATTTTGGCTTTGTGGGGTTCCAGACGGCCCAAGAAGCAGACGCTGCTAGAAGTTATTTCGATAAGACGTTTTTTGGTGCAACAAGAATGCAAGTTGAGACTTGCTATGCACTTAGTAAGTCATTTTATCTGGTGATTTTTTTGTGGTGATAATGTTGATTAACTGATTTATCGGAAAATTTTAAAATGTTCTAATTTGCTTCAGATGATCCTAGTAAGCCGAAAGTTTGGAGTAAAAGAGGTCAACAGAAACTGTTAGAGAAGGAGGACGCAATTAAAGGAAAACTGAATGTTATTGATGAAGAAGATGGAGCTTCAAAACCAAAAAGAAAACGGAAGGAAGAGGAGCTTTTAGAAAAATGCAAGGAAGACCCAGCCTTCTTGGAGTTTTTAGAATTGCATAAAAGTGACAAAGCGAAATGGGGAAATGACACTGTTTTTGATACTTTGGAAAAAATGGCTACCGGTGGGGAAGATACGGGGTCAAAAAAGAAGAAAAAGGCGAAACCCGAGTCTGATGAAATTGAGAAGGTTTGTGGTGGTTCTGAATCAGAAAATGAGGAGATCGACAGGGCTGTCCAAGAGAATAAGGATGAATCAGAAGTGGAGGGCGAATTATTAAAAAAGAAATCAAAGACAAAAACAAAAACAAAATCTGGTCGTAAATCTGAGAAAAGTGAAGATGATGATAATGAAGACGAAGATGGTCAGACGGAGGAGGAAAAAGGCAAAAAAGCTAAGAAATCTGAACAAACTAAAGAAAAGAAATTGCCAGAGACGGAATATTATACATTAAAACTACGAGACCTTCCTCAAAAAACAAAAAAGAAGCATTTGAAAGCCTTTTTTGCACCTTTAGTTCCAAATTCTATTAGGTAAGTAAACACTTTAATACTTAGGGGATAATGCTAAAACAAAAATGTACTTGTTACATTTTACAATATTTTTAGTAATAAATATTTTATATCGAAATGTCTTAGAATACCTCCCAATATCCGAGGAATAGCCTACGTTGGATTTCGCAGCGAACAAGACCAGAAGAAAGCTTTAGCCAAAAATAAAAGCATTCTCTTGGGTAATCAAGTTAGTGTTAAAATATATACGTCTCAAGGATCCGTTGAAAAAACGGTACAACAAAAAGTAGCTCGTTGGGAATCACAGAAAGAAGATTTAGAAAAGGAAGCCGAAGTTGTTGAAGAAAGTGGGCGAATTTTTATTAGAAATTTGGCCTACACAGTTAAAGAAGATGACATTAGAGAACTTTTTGAACCTGTAAGCTTTGAAAATATTTTTTATTTCAGTATATAACGTTTGTACATATGTATTTAAAAACTTTAAAAGGTTCGACTTTAAAATATCAGGGAACCTC
>JAQGAA010002917.1:0-11758 GCA_034696425.1 Isotoma viridis
TTTAATCCAACCAACGTACATTTATCCACCAGCGACTTATAAGGAATTACTTCATGATATGAATTATCAAGTGCAAACAACATCTGGGTTCACTCAATCAGCTTCGGATTATCTTGCCAGGGATTTGTCAAAATTGACTGGAATTAACACATCTACTAGAATTTATTCAGCTAAGAACTCTACGGCTGTAGGATTTTTTAAAAACATTATTCAAATTATTTTTTTAAGAAATTTTGAAGTAAAATACAAAAAATTAATTAATATTAATTTGTTTGTTTAGTGTTTCCAAAGTCTGCTGAAGGGTGACTTTGCATGCATTTCTTACGACATAATGGTAAACGTCATGGCTCGAGGAGAACTTACAAATGAATATGGACAAGATGAATTTTGCATTGGAAAGGAAAAGATTCAACCCACACCGGGTGCAAATCCTCTCAGTCCACATTCTACTGTCAAACGTAAGAATTCAATAAGTTAAATTCTTTAGAGATCATTTAATTGAGTCTTTGAGTACAATTAATAATTAAATGTTTAATTAATGTAAGCTGTTGTGGATCGCGTGGTTTTGGATCTCCAGAAAGGCGGATTGATTGACAAATGGAACGCGATAAGTGCATCTTTTTATATTGGAATGGGAAAGAAGAAATCAATAAAGAGAAATGTTAATGGGACGAATGTTAAGAGTAGAATGGATTTACAATTAGTCGCTACAAATGGAATTGTCTATCCAATTTATATTCTGGCAATGGGGGCACTCCTAGCTTCTATCTCATTTTTAATGGAAGTTTCTAACAAGCGAATGAGCTCAAGTGCCCTCATTTTTTTGAATTAATGTTGTAAATTATTGGATTAACATTATTTAATTGTAAATGTACTGAAATTTTTTTAACTAATAAAAAACTCAGCTACTCATAAAGAGATTAAATATTTGATTTCTACTGTCAAACGTAAGAATTCAATAAGTTAAATTCTTTAGAGATCATTTAATTGAGTCTTTGAGTACAATTAATAATTAAATGTTTAATTAATGTAAGCTGTTGTGGATCGCGTGGTTTTGGATCTCCAGAAAGGCGGATTGATTGACAAATGGAACGCGATAAGTGCATCTTTTTATATTGGAATGGGAAAGAAGAAATCAATAAAGAGAAATGTTAATGGGACGAATGTTAAGAGTAGAATGGATTTACAATTAGTCGCTACAAATGGAATTGTCTATCCAATTTATATTCTGGCAATGGGGGCACTCCTAGCTTCTATCTCATTTTTAATGGAAGTTTCTAACAAGCGAATGAGCTCAAGTGCCCTCATTTTTTTGAATTAATGTTGTAAATTATTGGATTAACATTATTTAATTGTAAATGTACTGAAATTTTTTTAACTAATAAAAAACTCAGCTACTCATAAAGAGATTAAATATTTGATTTACAAATGAATTTCCTTATTAAATTATTCCTAGAGTTATCAAATTAATAATTTAAACTTAGTAGCAACTGAGGTTTTTACCCATGGATAGAAAAAAAAATAAAGATAACAAGCTTTTTTTAAAATACATAACTGGGTGTTTGTTAACAAAGGTGTGTCCCATTAGCTGTGAATATATGGGAGTTCCAATCCAAATTCATGTATTTTGGGAATTGTTTCACATACAAAGAGTTAAAATATCTCCACTCTGTACACATGCTAGTCTAAAGAAATAAACACTAAATTGTATTAATTGCACTTTATTCCAATAATCATTTTATATTCAAAGTCTCTCCTACATACAGTTTGTGTAGAAAGGGAATGATTTAATTGGTATAAACATTAAGCTCATACTGTTATTGTCTGTTATTAAGAAATAATCAAATTTTAACAAACTTCCTTGCATCACTGAAAAATGAAACAAAATATGCTCTTGCTTTAAGATCGTCCACTTTTTGGCTTAAAGTATTTTTGTATTTCATCCAAAGTTTTTCCTTTAGTTTCAGGTACAAAAACGTGTACAAATAAAGTTCCTAAAGCAGCAGCCATTCCAAATGTCCAAAATCCCCATTGCATTCCAAATGACATCTGAAAACATTCAAAGAAAATCCATCAAAATTGGATTGAAAAGTTTGACTGTTACAACTTGTTAAAAACAGCAGGGATTTATATATTTCAGCAAATCCTGTTCAAAGCCGGAAACGTTTGAGCAGAAATGCCGGCTATTCTCTGGTACCACAAAATAATGCATGGCTTACCTGAATATTATCAAATACTTTTGTGACAATGAAAGTATTAAACCAATTAAAAGATGTAGCGAGTGCTGCAGCCGTTCCTAAAATTACAAAACTCTCTCAATATAGTTTTTACTCTGATTTCCGTCAATTTATAAATATCATGATTTTAAGTTGGTTGGGCAAAAGCAATAAAAAATATGCAGTCAAAATATTTAAGGAAATTTTAGTCAATAACAAATAAAATTGTTACCTCGAACATTTGAAGGCAAAATTTCCCCTGAAAGAAACATAATTCGTAAATTGAAAACAAAGGAAAAACGACGCAATTTAAAAATAAGTGTAAATAATTGTTTAAATATTTTACCAGCTAGGAGCCAAGCAATTGGACCAAATCCCAGAGAAAAAGCAATAATAAAAGTGATAAGAGAAGCAAGTGGAATCCATCCATAGGATTCTGCTCCCTCAGCATTTATTTCCTTAAACTGAAAAAATCCTCCTAAAATAACCAAAGCAAAAGTCATAAGAATTCCGGAAATAATTAAAAGAATCCTTCTGCCCGCTTTATCCATCAAAAAAGAAGAAAGGATTGAAGCTCCGATTTGAATTACTCCAACAATTATTGTGGCAAATTTAGGGTCAAGGGTTGAGCCCGCATCTTCAAAAATACTCACTGTGTAAAACACTATCGCATTCTAAACAACAAACAAAGTACACGCATTATTACTAAATACATTTTTAATTGGCTCTATGATAATCTAAAATACATTTCCATTCCATTGTTGAAAAAACATAAGAGCCAAACTAATTCCCAAAGGTTTCATAATTGAAGGTTGGAACATTTCTCTAAACGAAGGTGGTTGACTTTCTTGAATGCTTCGTTCAATCTGTAATTCATATTCAAAAATAATTCCACTTTAGAACAATTACATTTGAATTACAAGATTAGAAAACAATGGAATTACTTGAGTTAATTCTTGAGATATTTGTTGAGGATTTTGAGCACCACGCAGCCATTGAAGAGATTTCGAAGCTTCATTTCTGCCTTTTTTAGTCAACAAATATCTTGGTGATTCTGGCATGAAAATCATGGAGCAGAAAAATAGAATAGGAATTGCAGAACTAATTAAAGCCAAATGATTCCATTGTGCAAAGTAACCAACCACAAACCTAAAAGTTAATTTAATTTAATTAAATCCTAAATAAACTTTGAAAGAGATTTAAATGTAATTTCTATTACGCAAAAGTGACTCCAACGTTGATCATTAATTGCAAAGATGATCCCAGCATTCCTCGTACGCTACTTTCTGCCGTTTCACTAACATAAACAGGCACAACCAGAGAAAAAGTACCACCCCCCAAACCTACAAACCCATCATAAAAATAATTAATTAATTAGAATGTACGGAATAGAATGTAATTAGTTTGGATTTGTACCTGTAAGAAATCGTCCAGCATATAGCATATAGAGATGCGTTGCAAATCCAATGAGAAGCCATCCCAAGAGAAATATAGGTGCAATAAACAGCATTGTCTGCTTACGACCCACACTGCCAACGAGGAATCCTGCAAGTGGACCTGACGCGCATGCTCCAATCTTAAAAATCAAAAGTAAAGATTAGTATGGTTAAGTTAGGGGGTGGAGTGGAAGGGGCTGACTCACAGGAGCAATAGATCCGATCCAGGAATAAGATTCATTTCCCAAAGATCCGAATTGTGGAGAAAGTTTTAAATCTGGGATTGCAGTTGAAGTGTATCCCAAAACTGATCCTAATCCCAACGCACCCAATGTTGCTATCAACAAAAATCATATTCCTTCAAAAAACACTCAATTTTTAACTGCAAGGTCAAACCGTACTTAATAAATTGTACCTATTCCAGAAGCCATAAATTGAGGCCATTTCTTTCCCTCAAATGGCCGAGATTGAGTGAATGGATTTCTTTCATAATCATCATCCATTTCCAAACTCACACTCGAGCTAACAATCTAAATAAAAATATAGTTTTTAAAATAATAAAGGAAACTAGCTTAAAGTAGAATGGAATATTTTACTTTAAACTTACCCAATTATGTTACAAAAAATTAAAAACCGATGAAATATGTAAAAAATAATTATAAATTGGATCGAACTAAAAAATAATATTTTTCTTCTATTCCTCACAAAAATAGTAAGTGGAATAATATTTGTGGAATTTAGAATGTTTGGCGTTTCATCTTTCCGACAAAAATCTCGCTCCCTTGATTATTCTTCCTTATCTTTAAAAGCAATTTTGCACTGATTTTACAAGAACATGTATTATCTTTATGATAAAACTAACACAAAAGATACTATTTTAAGCTTACTCTGTCATGCAATATTCAACTTTTAATTAATGTTTATATGTCGTATATCAAAAATGTGTAGTTTATATCCATCCAATGTTTTAATTAACTAGTAAACTATCATATCTACTAATTTAATTTGTTATAAGCTATAAGGAGTTTTTGTGCATGAGTATATCCCATAAATGTGTTGACAATCCTATTCCGTGCAAACATTATTTAAAAGAGCTTGAATGTTGATGTAATAATTATGCAAAGAAAGGTGTGATGATAATGATTCTTAGATACGACTTACATAACAAGGATTCTTTTTAATTGAGTGTTCACACGCAATGAATATTCAAAACCGTGTCACAACTTCACAACCAAAAATAAAACCAGACGCAACTATTTTATTCATTCCTTGTATATGCACAACTCATACGTAAAACTTGCATACGAATACAAACAACTTTTTCTCAAAAATTCAAATAAAAGTCAAGTTTTCCGAACCAACATCCACAAATGCTTTTTGTCCCGAACAAATACTTATGTTGGATTCAACTTATTTACACTTTTAAAGTCCAAGCCACAGACATGGATATTGCAATACAAAATTAAATAAATTTAATTTAATGTTTTTTTTTCAAAACTTCAAAGCCTTAAACCAGGTCTTAAAAGTTACTCTAACTCTCTAAAAGATATATTTAAAATAAAAGGTGTGACTCACCCATACAGGTTTCCACCATAATTATAATTTAATAAAAATCATGAATCTAACAATCCAGACAGCTCCTTTAAGCTTTTTAGAAAATAAAGAAACTCAGATAACAAACAATGCTTCAACTTTATTTTATTTCTTTGCACCAAAGCATCAACCTTTGAAACTCAAATATACATAGAAAATTAAAAGAAAAAATTATTTTTAAAAACAAAGTATTAAATATAAACTTCCAAACATCATTTTTTTAAAAGAATGAGTTAACATTTTTTAGTTTATTACTTTGAATCTAAAAATTGTTATCTCTGGGGAATACATATAGTACAGGTGTTAATTGTTTTTCAATCGGTCTTTCTGAGTTGGTTTCTCAACCCACAAAAGAGAGTCAATGAGATTAACAAATTCCTTGAATGTTTTAGCCCCACCCAGCATTGCCATTTGTAGTTGAGATAATGATTTTGCTGTGGCCGCATCCCATCCCGCTAGTCCAGGAAATAAATTTTCAAACGTTACTCCAGGCAAATAAGAGGACGAAGGGATTTGAGAAGAATCCCTACTTTCATCTTGATCACGTACAACCACCACAGAAGAATTTATTGTCGAATCTCCCGAATCACATTCCGTGAAATTAAAAATTAAAAGAGTAAAAGCGAATAAGAAAATACTCGGAAATGAAAACAAAGTAGACATGATGAAGATCGATTGCTGCAGAAACAAATATTTTAAATAATTAAATATCCAAATAGCTTACAAAGGAATTCAATATGATAAGAGCCTTTGAATTAAACTGAATTCTCAATTATTTATTTAAGATGTTAATTCCACTCGTTCCTTTTTTAATTAAGGGATTTTTTCTCCTCAATTTCTTTCCAAATTCATTGTAAATTAAACAGAGATGTGATGCTTAATTTAGCCACTCCCTTAAAATTTTTGCGAAAACTAAGAATTCCATTTGAGCAAGGAAGCATAAAAAGTAGATAAGTGACATGCAATCCATTTCAAATAAAAATTCATATTTTGCATAAACTCCGTATTATACTTTTTGGAGCCTTAAAAAATTATAGGAATTTCCTAATTGAAGAAAAATATTTCATTGTGAAACTTCTTCACCAAGTTTATTCCAATAAGATAATATACTTACAGTTTTTATTGCATTATTCACCAACGATGTGGGTGAAGTTAGGGAATTGAGACATTTGCTCATAAAATGGTGTGTCAGACAACTTGAATTGGAGGAGCACGATCACGTACGTTAAAATAATGGCAGCAGCCTAAAATAATCAAAGTAAAAACACTTTGAAAATAGTTTTAAGTCTATTGTACAGCAAAACGATAGACACACACTATAAAGCAAGCTAAAATAGTACACGAAAATTATGTTTACTGAAGTTATCCAATTCTTGTTTAAAGTGTAAAAGTCTCCTACGGAAATACCTCCAGGGCTTCTCCCCAAATATATTAAAATACTCTGTAACTAAAAGTACAAGAGTAATACACATTTTGCACAGTTAGAACATGTGTTTCATTTTTTAATCAATTAAAGTGATTGTACCTCTGCTAGACATTCAGAAGAAAGATGAGGAGATTCAACAACTTGCACAATTATTCTTCCCGTATTTTTCACCTGCAATTATGAATTTGGATTTTGTATAAATACTCATGACTTTATGATTGTAACATGAGAAAGAGTAACTTACAGTTTTTGCTAGACGAGACGAGGAAAAACAAAGTCTGGAAATAAAAATGCTATGAAAGATTAAGCGACAGAGCGGAAGAGGAAGTTTCCAATCCCAGTTCCAACTCTCAATGTTACCCCGGAGGCCTTCCATAATTAGAAAGTATAAGCTTGAAGTTGTATAAGATAAAGACACAATTATCTCCGACGTTATCAAGAGTGAAGCCACATTTCCGAAACTTTCCAATACTTTTTCACATTTTAGGTATAAATGTTTCAAACGACGAATTTCGATAAGCAAAGATGTTCCGATAACACTATTAGTTTGAATTTTATGTGAATTTTTTTCGCCTTGTTGGATCAGAAATTTTAATTGATTATTGGTGTTTTTGAAACTCAATGTAATTAAAAAAACTGCACCCGATAATAGGATTGATGAAAGAACATGGCAATTAATCATCACACGCCAAAATAAAAATCCACAGTAAGATACCGAAAATATTCCGTTTTCATAACGAGAAGACGAAACTTGAAACCAATATAAGTTTTCACGAAGGACATTATCATTTAACATATTAAACCCTTTCATTTTTAACCTGCTATCCAATATCGTGACCAACGTTTCAATTATTAACAACGCACAAAATGTTAAATACTCTTTTTTCATGTATTTATCAAATTGCTGCAAATCAGTTCCAGAGTTTTTTAACATTCTATTTTCCGTCGCTTCAAAACAGTTAGAAATGTCTGAGAAAATTTTTGGAATTTTGTGTCGCAAACTGAAAAGCCAATTCAAAGAAATTACGAAATAGGAAATTGGATGGAACAAAATGACAGTGTAATATGGATACATATCCGTCCTACTCTCTATTGTTCCATCGACTAGAAGCAGGGGAAAATCATATTCAAAATTGCTCACAGATAAAAATGCTAGAAATATAGAAACTGAAACTGTGTAAATTATAACAAGACAGCGGTAAGGCATCCACCAGTTTTTATTCCATAAGGGTAAAATACCAGCAAACATTTTTGTCCATAGAAGTGCTTTGAAGAAAAATCCATCAAAAGCTTTTGGTTGAAATTCCATAATTTTAAACTAGTTTTTGTTGCTAAAAATATGATTTTTAAAATATGTCACGGCGTTTTCTGATCGAAAAATTTAGAAACACTTCTGAAAAACTTATAAATTGGGGATACGTAAGCCCGTTTAATATGCAATGCTTAATTTAGTGTTTTAAAAATATTAGAAACTTGGAGAAGACGATCTTGGAAATGTTTAAGACAATTAAACTCAATTCTGCGTTTAAATAGGGTTTTTCTCAGCCTCAGGTATTGAATGAAAATGTTAGAGTTAGAGGCAAATGGAAATGCACGAAATTTGCATTTAACTTCTCCTAAATGATAAGTGAGACAGATGAAACACACATTTACACTTTATATTCTTTGTCCTATATCAAACGATCTGTCATCAGAAATGCCATATGTCAAAAGGCCACTCAGGATTTAATTCATTTTTCATGTTAAAAGATATCATGTCCTAATGTTTATTTAGAAATAGGATTTTCAATAAGGTTTGCAGAAGAAAATATTACAAATTGTTTAGATGAATTTGTTGTGCTCCAACGACTCATTAATCATATTGATCTGTCTTTGTCCAAGGGAAAAGGCAGCTCGGAAATCTGGCTTGCGTTTACTGTACTATTAGACATTTTTAATATGACATGAGATTGCACATTTAAAACAAAACAGATATTATTTTACTTTTGCTACTAACTCTAGTTCCTTCTCCATATTTCCAACTACGTTATCGAGATTTTTTTGGGAATTTATGGGAAGTAAAATCCCTTTTTAAATGCCTATAAACTGCTAGCTCTAATAATAAGAAATAAGCCTCCACAATACAACCTTGTATTTGAGCCAGAATAGAACTTTAAATCCTAGTTATAAATCAAGGGAAATGAGACACAAGATAAAATCCAATATTTTAATTTTTGTCTTCGTTTATTAAAATAAACAATTTTTTAAACTTTTTAATTAACTTTCAACTAACTAGCTAACTAGCAAATGAGTGTTTCTAACCGGCTCAATACAATTAGGAAATTGCGAAATAATACAAGTTAATTCATAAGCCCTCTAAATTAAATGGATCACCTGCAATCATTTTAATAGTAAAATTACATCTAGCATTTGGATTAGAATCTCCATCTTGGATTACAATCAACACACAAATTTGTGTTAAGGTTGGGTTGGTAAGTTCATTAGGATAGAAGAATCTGATTTCAGCCTCAACCGTGCCTTCAGTTTTACCCGAAGCCATGTCATAAGGGAAATATCGATATGAGAAATAAGATCCCTCAGGCACAAAATCAATTGTCACTCCTTTCTCAATCTCTTTAAAACAATAAAATTGGATGTCTCCAGTCTCTATTGTTTCTTTGATAATTGCCTTTGACTGTGGATAGTGCGTTTGAGAACACACAAGTCCACTCTGGTACAAGGCAAGGTCATTGTTCAATTAAAAAAAGTTTAAATTGCCTCCTTATGTAATTGTACTAAAGTCAGTACTTTGGTAGTTATTAACTCGGATTGCAAATGGTGTAATTCCATTAGTTCGTAGGAGTTTTTTAGTCAGTTCAGAAACGGACAATCCTCTTCCGGCAGAAGCAATGATCATTATTCTGGAAGCATTTCGTCCCTGTGCAGCAAGATCATTAAAAATGTCAAAAGCTCTTGTCACTGCCATATCATAATTAATGGATCCAAATGAATTTCTATAAATGCAGTCTGTTGAAATTCTGTCCATCATAATATTTATTTTCGTTTGTTTTGAAGAGAGTTAAATTGAATAGAAATATTTGTCCTTCGTTCCTTCCATCACTCCATTGCATTGGAATGCAGCAAACCGCACCCGTTTATTGTCTATGTAAGAGAGAAATCGGATCGGAAGGTAAATCGAATTGAAACATTAAGTGCCCGAACCAACGGTACCCGTTTTCTCCATGCCGATGACAATGTCCAATTTCTTGTTGCATTTTGACCACGCGTCCCCAACAATAGGTAACATTGTCCAACTCATAGCGATAAGTACAAGTAATGTAATCTGTGACACATTAAATAATACAGATTATAAAGCATTTTTGTTGTAAAAATTACATTCTGAATCACAAAATGGTTAAAATGATGTAAAATGGATGAAAATAGTAAATATAATTTAACTTACTTTAAAAGATGAAAGAGGGAGGCCATGAGATTCTCCATTTCCTTTGAAAATTAATTATTTTTTCAAAAAATATTCTTAATTATCTTCAGTTTGACTATGAAAATTATAATTTCCTTAGGAAGGGAAATTAAAAAGCTGGAAAGATATTCCTGTGAATTTGCACTTTCTACTGCGAGGAATTCAATATTTTTATACTTAATGAAACGAAAGAAGTACTCACTCCATGAGCACGTGGAATGTTTACATTTCCAAGAATCATCTCCAGACTCTCCAATACTTTAATTTCAGCTACACTCTACTTTTTGGCAATATAACCCGGATGCCATTATTTTTAATTCTCCAGAATATCATAAAAAACCCTATACAAAAGCAAAATACTTTCGAGACTATCATTTGGCAGATCTGTTAATGATATGATTTTTATTTACATAATTTTTTAATTTAAAAGATTTTTAATTTAAAAATAATTTAAATTTGATTTTTAATTTAAAAGATTTTTAATTTAAAAATAATTTTTAATTTGATTTTTAATTTAAAAAGAACCTATCAAGGAGAAAAGAAGTAATACTCTTTCATTATTTTCTAACCTAAAACTTATATAATGCTTGTGTTTCATAATTCAAAAGGATCGGAATTGAATTAACTCACCTAACGTTGATTTCATCAAAGTCAAATTCTTTCAGTCCTAACATTTACTCTTTAATGTAATTTGGTTCATGAATTTAAATTTAAAGTACTTTTTTGTATGGAAAAACATGAACTTACTTGTGGCCTTTGTGCCAATACATTAAAGGAAAGATTACACTGTGAAACATCTCCCAAATCTATCAAAATATTTATCTTTAAGAAAAAAAATTAAAATTAATTGCATTTTTAATTTTGGCATGCAGACTTTAAAAAACTGAACAATATTTCAAATTTCATTGAAAAAGTCTGAATTATGTTGAATCTGGCCAAGCGTACCTTTTTCTCTGTGAAATAGATACAGTACGATTGACAAGTGCGGGAATCTTAAAAAACCGGTTATAATTTTAATAATAAAACAAGGATTCATAAAATATGATATTCAATATTGAAGAAACTGAATAACTGAAACTTAATTTGTAATTTATCATTTATTTCTATTTATATAAAGTGTAAATTAATAAAAGTGGATGATCTGCGTTAGAGTGTTTTTAGCTCAAAGGTAAACGGCGTGAGAATTTTAAAAAGTTACGTTTCCGATTAATTATCTTTTAAAATGGTTGTGCGTTCTTACGAAGATGAGCTTAAATATCTTGAAAAAATCAACGACTATTCTTGGAGGATTAAAAAAGGATTTCAACCAAATATGAATGTAAGTCCAGCTCAAAAGTCACTTAATTAGTATTTACTTACATTTTAAAGAAAGTTTCAAATTTTCTGTTCTTTAGGTTGATGGGATATTTTACGTGAATAAACATCTGGAAAAGTTAATGTTTGACGAATTACGAAACGCATGTCGTCCAGGTGCAGTGGGTGGATTTCTACCCGGAATGAAACAAATAGCAAACGTGGCTGCACTTCCGGGTATCGTCGGTCATTCAGTTGGACTTCCAGATGTTCATTCTGGCTATGGATTTGCAATTGGAAATATGGCTGCTTTTGATTATGACGATCCAACCTC
>JAQGAA010002918.1:0-11757 GCA_034696425.1 Isotoma viridis
GTTAAGTAGTCACCCAACTAACCATTACAATTTCTTTTACTTTTTATTTCCTTTCATTCTCAAGACAAAGCTAACGTTTACAAAAGTCTACTGCTTCAACTAGAACAGTTATCCACCCTAAGGAATCCATACGTTTTCTTTTTGCTCTTTTTGTCTAAAAAACTTTAAGAAGATATGAAAAGTTGTCATCTTTAACATATCCTGAACTGAAACAGAAAGTAAAAAGCTTCTAGGAAGCCAAGAAACCTCTATGGACTTATGTACCACGTTAGCTTACCAGAAAACTAGAATCAGAATCACGTCTTAACTTCAATTCAACGTACAGGATCACAACTCTGTAAAACTTTAGTCTTGCGCTTTTTTGAAATAGAAAAATTATATTTTAACCCTAGAGCTTTTATCAAAAGAGCAGAACTAACCCTTTTTATAAAATTTGTTTTTTTTTATTTTTCATTTTGAGTCCGCAAACTTCAATTTTTTACCCAAAAGGCAAACGAAGACAAACGCATGAAATTTTCTGAAGTATGCATACTAAGCATTCTTCTTTTAGTAAAAATTTCCTTTTCTCATTGAGTTTCATGTAAACAGAAACAGTTTATAGTCAGCAAGTATCTTTCACTAGGGAGCTGCCTAAAGGAATTGAGTTCGAGAAAAAACAGATACATATTATTTTCTTGGTTTCTACTCCCAAATAAAACAGTAGTGGATGCGGTTGAAGTATACAACAAGCTCATAAGTAAACTATGGGAAGTAAATGAAATATTCTATACAGTAACATAAGAAAAAGAGAAAATACTTGAGTCATCCTGAAACAAAGAGGTTGTTAACGAACTCGATGAGATGAACATGGGAAGAAAGAAAATTTTCTAGTCTACCGATAATTTTACTCTCGTTTTCATTCTTTCTCCCTCGATCTTCTGAGTGTGGTTAACCCATAGCTACTTAGTGTTCGAATAGAATAATACATATCACAGAGAGGACTAAATATATCAACAAGCCATGAAGTAAAATGTACAAACTAGTCTGACTTAACCCGTATGACCAACGGCTACCACTAACCAAAACCAAGCAGGGCAGACCCAGTTAAAGTAGTAGAAAGGAACGAAGGAAATAAACTAAAATAAATCCTTAGGGAAAGTACTACGGAATAAACTAATAGGTACTAAAACCCCAGCTACTTCGTGCAAGAACAGATCGATAAAGTGCAAGCCAACCCCCTACGTCCTGAACAGTTAGAGTTGATACTGTTGAGCAGAAGACAAGGAGTTTTCTAGTTTTTAGACTCTCAAAGTCCCTGACCTGAAGGGTTGTAGGTAATTCCATACGAATGTAATGTAATGTACCATCATTATAATCCCCACCTTCCGAAATTACTTACGATTTCATACTACTGCAAAACCCATTTTACTTCAAAAGCCTGGAAATAAATGGATATGGATATTATAGACGAGTTAGCCACAGACTTTGGTATGGAAAGCATAGTGAAAGAGAGAGTCCAGGCACACTTAAATCAGTCCCTCTGAAATTAACAATCACATTCCCCAAAGTGTTGACTTTCACGGTCCATTTGTTCTCAAAAGAATAACGCTTATTGCAAGCTGAATTGAATCCCTTGGGTTGGAAGTTTTGGACGATTCCTTTCCTTTTAGCAGAACATACAAACTTGTAGTATCAAGTTGTAACAAGACAGACTAGAGCCAGCCAGTGCTTTGCAAGAAGTAAAAGCTAAAAAGAGACCTAAAGGTACCATATGGAGTATGACTTGGTTTGCTGGTGGTGGACCGTTTGTACCCTCCAGATGCTACCATTATTACACATTACTAGATTCTCTAACACTATTTACATTACATTACACACCACGTATGACACGGTGGACAGGTCGTACAATTCCTAGAAAACAGCAACTAATATTACTACTTCTACAACAAAACAACAAAATGCAGAAAAACACCGTAAAAGCATCGCATCTTTGAGTCAAGCCCATTGAGAACTCAGCATCAGGCCACTTATGAAGAAAACTGAATCTTCACCTCTTTGACTATTTAGAGAAAGAGAATATATTCTTTTTCTGCTGAACACACAACCTCCCTTTATAACATATTTTGTATATTACTGAAGTACATCACCTCATTTATCATGAAAATTTAACTTTCTATATGAAAAAAATTAAAAAATTGCGTTTCGAGTTTTATATAAAAATCTTTTCAAAATTCATCTCTAATTGAATATGCAACCATCTTGTTCTCATTGTAGTAAAATGTAGGTTAAAAAACACGAGCATGTGAAAGATTGTTATAACATTGTCCAAAGAAGTACCACTACACTACTCAATTGTAATGCAATGTACTGGTGATAAACTGATAATATTAGAAAAATGAAGAGCAGTATGGTGTTATTGGCTGCAAGAAGCCAGTCGTTTACTTACATCACATCCATTTACTACAAAACGTTAAAGCCATTCTCACGGATATTTGCGAAACACGTAGAAATTGGCACATGTGCTAGCATTACATTGAACATTATACATCTCTTTCTCCATGCATTTTCACCAAGGGACTTATCTCCTGAAGGGAGAAACACATTTGGCACGAACCATACATACCCATCAAAGCCTGTAAATAGCTCAAATATTGTAGATTGGGAGAACCTCCTTCTATTACATATCAGCTTCTCTTTGAGCCCAATTTCATATGCTTCCAAGCTTTCATTCTTTAGGAATCTGTTCTTGTGTGAAATTTCTACAGAAAGCTATCTAATATGTAAGTTCATAATATAAATGTACAACATTATATAAATATAGAAGATGCTTACTTATTGTTACTTACACATCACATACGTACAATGCCATAATGATGTGAGTCCACGTACAACGTATGTACTTGAGCATAGGCAACACTCTTCTGGTGAAAGTTCGTACGTACAAGTGAAAGCATATTATTAAAAGATTCAGTCTTAATAATATAGCGATACTCTCACTGTTACGAGAAAGTGTGCTTTCACTTCTATTTTACATACTGGAAAAAAGAGACGGAGAAAGACACTACACTAACACTACCCTCAGTAGCATAATATTATAAAAGATTAGATAGGGTACTTACCATTCTTGTTTTATTCATATGGACAAGAAAAAAGACTAAAGATAGTATATACGATACTACACTATGTGTTGCCTAACTACTACTTACAGCCCACACACGGTATTTATATTGAAGCTATATATGCATCTACATTTAGTCATTGGTTAGATGTTGAATAAGAAATTGGCTTGCATCAGCCTTTTTGCAGCCAGCAAGAATTTTATAGGAGCCCATTGTAATAAAACTTGCGTGCATTGGACTCGATGAAAATTTTAAAGCAAGCAAAATGTCTGGATGGAGTTCAATCCTTCTGGGTGTAGAAGAGAGCAGTTTTTTAACAGTCGGTTAATACAATTCGCACACTTTTGCGCTTTTTTACTTTATATGCAGCTTTCTCTTTTCTCTTGTTCTATTATAGCTCAACTCTAAAATGCTAACCTAATTTCTGCTACTGTCATTAAAACTGACGAAACTTTAAATGTGTTAAAAGAAAATATATAAAACAACTGAAAAGACACTTAAAGTTTCCGTCACCTCCATCAACATTTTAAAAGGGTAGAAAAAAATTTAGTGCATGGGGAGAAGAGTTATTCAAGCATTCTATTCAAACCGTGTCTTCCTGTTTTTTTATACTTTTTGAATTAAGAAATAAACTTTTTACAATGGTATGAATACCAAAATACAAAAGCCCTCATTCATAAAAGGTTCCAGAGGGAAGCATCTCAAATCGACAGAGAGACGATTTAATGAATTTGCTCCGGTATGCACAAAAGTGCATTCAGTTGTTGTAAATAGAGAGGAAATTTAGAAAATAAAACTATCTTGAACGAAGTATAAAGAAAGGCAAAGCAAGTAGAAGAACAGCTACCACCAAGAATTCTTTACTACGCTCCGTCAGCTCCTGACATGGCAAAAGTGTGTATAGCAACTTTATTATATTACAGCTGGTTCATGTTTACACGGTATTTTCTCGTACAATGCCACTGCAAACAACATGCATTCGTCCGTCCATGAATATAAAATTGAAATGGAAATTGAAACGATGGTAATATAATGTAACGAGTTGAGGGAAATGCAATGCATTGCAATGGCAACTTGGTACTGAAGAAAGTCAGTTGTACAAGCAGGGGCCACAGCCAAGTCACGAAACATGATGTCTATTAATTTGATGTTTTGCCTACCTGAATGTGTTTCAAACTAAAACTAGAATATTTTCTTTTCCACCCTTCCCAGTCTTTAGTACACTGGAAAGTGTTCGATGGAGTATTCACAATGTACCTAAACGTATGCACACTCTGGTACCAATACTCCTACTCCCCGTTCTGGTTCTTGGTATCGTTAAAGCAATAAGCCTAAAATCGTAAAAAGATAGCATAATGTCACAAATAAAGTTTTCTTAAAGGTATTGGAACTTCTCAAGTCCGATACTTGAAATGTGTTCACTTGTGTTTTCATAGCAGTTGGTACTGGGAGAAACTAGGAAATCCGCCTTTCACTCAATTTACATAGAAGTGCAATAAGTTAAAAGGCACTGTTAGTTTTACTTTTACAACTACTACAACAACTTACTAGCACTACCTTTCATTCTATGACTTACTACTGCGTACTGCCAGCTTTATTCAAGGGATGATGGAAGGAATGGGGTCGACTATACTGTTTATCCCCTTACCTTCAAGCAGAACTAAATGGTACATTTCAATCATTTTGAAAATGATTAGGGGAAATGAAATATTGAAAATAGGGACGTCGTAGACGGTTACTGTTTATACAATTATCTGGCTTTTTAAATAGGATTTTACAAGGGTACAGAATGTACAAAGTACAAACTTGATCTCATAGCCCTTAACTTTCCCCTTCTAACCAACTCAATGGAAACTAAAACAAATTGACAGGAGAGTAGGGAGGTGAACGTCGAAAAATGACTCTTCTTAAACTTAAAAAACTGAGACAAAACAAAAATTATAAAATTTCTATTTCATGCATTTCTAAAAATTTAAATCCTTTAAAATCGCCTTAAAATAAATATTAAGCACATAAATATGCATAGCTTTATGAACAAAATCGAAAAAAAGTTGTCAACTTAAAATAAGTGATAAAGAGCAAGGAAAAAGTCCGTACTCTAGGAGAAAGCAATAGCATAAAACACTTTCATCCGTACCTCCTCCACTCCTCCGGTAACATAATAACATGAAAACTCTTTAGTAGGATTGTTAGAGCAGAAATGGGACGATGTGAAAGAGAACTGTGGGAATTTATTAGTCTAGGGAACCGTGTAACATTTTCGATATGAGGGATGAGCCAAGAGAGAGCGAGAGGCTTAAAATGTTTAGACATGATATAATACCCACTAACGTTCATCGCTAAATGTAATGTGTGGAATTGGTTCTCTCTCCTGACTACAAACTCTGCTAATACTTCATCTTCCACTTTTGCCTCTCTACTGCAGCTAACACCACTACTACCACTGCACTATACCACTGGTATTATCACTACTGCTACTAAAATTATAAGGAATATTTCTACGACTTCCGAACTATCCGAACAAAAATACCTAATGTTGCCGCTTCCATGCACAACTCTTTAGTTTAGAACACTGACTGCTTTTCTTGTAAATGTTAGCCTAAAAAACAGTGGGCTATGCCGCTTGGGAAAATTCTAGTGGTAGTTGGTTTTTTAAAACTAATTTCTTCGTAAAATAACATTAATCCATTGGGATGGACTGCCATCACTCTAAACAATTCTTAAGAGTTCATACATTTCCTAATGCGGTTGTTATATCTTTATTTATTTAAATATGGGTAATCATTCTGACATTTTTAGTTTATACAGTCAGCATTACTTTATTTAAATTATTCATTAGATAAGATAGGGTTCTAACTGAAGCTCTGATATATGCAAAATGGGGGCTTGAAACTCTTGAGAGACACCTTGGTTTAAACGTTTTTAAATATAAGGAGACCTTTTATGTGATCAATGGAGTATGCCTAAATTTAGCCAATTTTCAGAAAGAGCTACCAAAATAATGTTAGCCAATTCTCTGAATGTACCACCACCAAATATGAAGAGCATGAAAAATTTGCACTCTCAGTTTTGTTCAGCTACCCAGTAGTGAGTAAAAAGTAAATGGTCTTTTTAGTAGTTGCTAGCATTAGAAAGTGGTAGCAGTGGTGGTTAAGAGAAAGTCTGGAATGGTCTGTTACAAACAGCAGCATCCAGCAGAATTACTCTTTCCATTAGATGGGAAGTCCATGTGTGTGGCAATATTTCACTAAAATTTATGTATATGAACTGGAAATTAGGACTGCTTTCACTTTCATCTTTCGTATTGCATTAAAGCTCTCTAGCTTGATTTCCATTTAGCTCTTCCTCAAAATACTAGAGTACACTATACTTGTAATAATACTTACGATATATTATTACGAAACATTACATCCCTATATAAATAAATGTATACAGGAGTCAAAACGATATTCATCATAATGTTCATAAAGCACACTTACAAGTATTAGAGGTGCCTCTGCTGTTTTTCATTCATTTCCACTATTTCATTTCTCTCCCAGTCTTCTAACTAAAGTAACCCGGATGGATAACATGCTACTAATTTCGTTTTCATTGAAAGGTGACCTAAATACTGTATGCTATTACATTTCAGCTATTATTCTTCTCTTTGAGTTTATTTATTTTTCAATCTCCATGCCTCTCCTCTATTCTAGGTTCACTTACTTTTCCTATACAACATGTGAACCCACGTAATAAGACTCTTCTTGATCTTTCTAGTAGGTAGTAGTAAATGTTACAGTGATGCTAATTACCGTAAGTACCCATGCCTACCAACACCAACCACTGCAAATTTCGCAGAAATTTTCAACACACTCAATCTCTGTGAGCACAGTAATGTGTTTGTGGCGAGGAGTATTTATGACAAAATATTGGCATAACCTTCAACTGGAATCAGGTTTCATAATTTTGTAGTGGAGACCTTTCACATATATCATTTGATTGAAATTGCATCGAAGTATAGCAGATACAAGGTGATTGTAGCAATTCGGTATTTTGTAACTTGAAAAAATACTAAACAAATTAAAACACTCTCCGAGAAACTCTTTAGAAATGGCAGACAATGTACACAACAACTACAATGTAGAACAATTCCATTAGGAACCAAATACAATACAAAAATTTGGCAAAGCAAGCTTTTTAATTCTATGTTCGAGTAGGTAAGCAAGAAGGGGATACATTTCTGTTTGTACTCTTGTTATCGCTAATTCCAAGAGTAAAAGTAAAATAAAATCATCATTCCCAGGACGCCTATTAGTGCATATGCACATGTACCAATCTCTTTTCTCTCGACACAATGTACTCTCCCAAACTCTTGTAACATCCTTATTAGAACTTTTAGCACTATTAGGTACATCTATGGTATCATCGTAGGAGAACAAAGAATGCCAAAGTTAGAAAAATCTAGGTAATAACTGAAACCATTAACGAAAATTAATGTAGCGAAACTAACAATCTTCTTACTTTCTCTTGTTAGTGAAGGTCTCTTGTATTACTTCTATATTATTTTGATTCTCAATTATAATCATAGAGAGTAAGTGTACAAACGCAAATTGTACTTTTTGTTGTAATTCTGCAATAACGGCTCAGAAAAAAATAGTATCACTCTAAGAAATAGTAGTATTTGCAACAAATGGCCACGTGGTAATAATAATAATACTATGACCAAAAAACAAAGAATGTTTTAATGTTATCCTCTCCAGGGTTTCCCTCAGTTCAATGTTGTATGTAATGACATTAAACAAACCAATGATCTAATCCAGCTTACCCACCAGCAGGGCTCAAGTGCGTTACTTTATTACATACATACGATAACTGATAATCAATCAGGAACATGCACTCTCTGAAAACAACATGCCAATATCTTTGTTCAATCTCTTCGAATGAAAGTATTATACTGAAATGCATATATAACACGCAATTTTTGGATTCATAATCTGTCAGCAGGAAAACATGCAATAATATTATTGTATACAGTTGCAAAAACAATGAAATAAAAAGTAATATGGATGGCGATTGCATTGGAATATAGTACAATGGGTTTGGTTACACTCGATCCTTTATACTTTTCATGCTTATAGTAATACTGATTTGTAAAAGTTGATAAAAAACTCAGAAAAAAAGGTAGAGAATAACGGAAGCAAGAAAGTTTCGTGAAAACACGAGAAATCCCAGATTACAAATATCTTACTGTGAGGTACAATTGTACAATACACGAAAATGAACATTATGGTTGAGAGTTCGAGACAGAGAGCTGAAATCCAGTGTGCCAGAAAGCGATTACATTTCGAGCTCATAATATAGCTCAATTGAAAACATAACAAGACCTACCACTACCACCAACCGAGTATTCAATGTTCTTTCTTTTTTCAGTTCTTTTATCTTGGATTAAGACAAAAATCGACCAACAAATTCCAACTGGTTCACCCACGGGGAAATTGATTTATGGTTATGGCTATATCCCAGCCCCAGCCGTTGTGTGTGAAATCGGAGAGATAATTTTTCTAGAAAAGAGAAACTTGATGATAACATAAGTCTAAATTAAAGACCATTTTAGTTCTCAACACACAGCGTAATGCACTCAAAGCATGCAGTAGAGTTTGGTTGGTGCAACTTTGGAATAAAAGTAGGCTAACAATCACACACTGGCTTCCTCGAGGGTAATTCTGATTTGGAATTCTTATGTAATAAATCTTGACCGTTAACTGAGTTACTAGTTTATTTCTCACAGTAGTATAGAAACAGGAATGTCTTTATTATTCCTACTGATAACGAGTAATGTATCTTAATTGCCAAAACTGTACAGGAATCTTGTCGCCATTTCAGCGTTTGCAAAATGAGACAGTTTATTTATGGGTCAATAAATATGGGCAAATACTACAAAAGAGACTTGCATTTGGCAAATTTACACGTAAAATATGTACAATTTTACATAAACTGAGTATTTTTTCCAAAATAGACTTGGAGTCTTATTCGGTATTTCTTAAAATTTGACTCGCATAAATACTTAGCAATTGTATGAGAGTTTTGACAGTGCATACATACTATAAGAATGGAGAAAAATACTAAAGATAAGTTTATGATGTTCGCTCATCCACATTAATTGTCTAGCATGAACAACTTTCTTTTCATGTAGGTATGTTACTAAAAGTGACGCCGTCACTGACAACTTCAGTTAAAGATAGCTGCTCACAATTAAAATCGAGCAGGATTAATTAACTAGACGCAAAAATTAGGTTAAAATTGTTGCAAGTACGTTGGGCAATATGATGAAGTAAAACTCGACTAATTGCAGGAACTTGGTTTGAAACTAATGTAACTTCAATAGGTACTGGCTAAACTACAACTGGTGAATACGACTTCTTGCAATTAGTTATGCATCACTTTGCTTGAAGATTAGCTAACGAGCAAAATCCATGTTGTAGCGGATAGAAGCTGCATTTAATTAGTTCAGTGACTACTTCTGAAGTGAAGATGAGAGAGCTATTAACCACACAGCAAAATAAAGTTTTGTCTTTCTTTTCTTTCCTTTTCATTCATTTTAAATAAGTTTTACTTAAGTGAAAGCGACCTTGAAAATTTGGCTCCTCCCTCTATTTTGTTATTCCAAATGAAGAAACCAGCAAGAAATTCTAGAAAAGTGGAATAAAGTAAAAGTTAAAACGATCCGCATTTGCCACACCGACTTTCTCAAAGAAGAGTTGCAAATTTATCTGACAGCTAAAGTGGATTTTCTTTGTGTCGCTTTCCACACAGAGTGTTGCTCACTTTGTGCGAACTTATTGACCAACCATAGTGAAAGTTGAAATGAAAGTATTGTAGTAATACATGTAACAACGCCATGGTTCCATTTACTGCCAGCATAACACTGTGTTCGAACTCTAAAAGTACAATTTTCAGCGTAAATATATGCAAGACCTAAATGGGTATGAAGAAAAGTTGTCTTTTGTGCAAAACTCATTCTCCATTTTATTTGATGCATAAATTTGGAGAGAGTGCTTTCGACTTGAATAAGGCGGTGGCCGTTGTAATGGTGTAACGAAACGAAATCCATCAGTTCTCTAATTAGTAGATGTACCCAAGTACCCACCCACAGCTACTGGTACTATTAGGTAAGACTATCACCATCACTGGTAGTTACTCACAGTAGTTGGTCTGTACTACTTTTACAGATGATATTATGAGAGAAAACGGGTTGTGGAATAATTTGCTTAAAACTTAAGTTCTAATTTTTCGTCTTTTATCAAAGAATACAAAAGTAGTCAGTAGCTGTAGGTTAGTAAATAGCTCCTGGTGGCTGTCACCGACATGAATGTGCTGTGATGTCAAAATTACAAAAGAGAAAGTAAGCATACGTTAAGTTATAGAATTACAAAACTTACAGTTCAAGTCAAGAGTAACAGTTGTAGATACTGGGACGCTGATATTGCTGTTGGCAGCTTGACATGTCAACCTAGCATTCAGGTCACTACGCTGAAGGCGTCCGATTGTCAGTGTGTTTGACACTACGGTAGAAGTTACGTGTTCTGACGACACCTCCCACGTATCATCCAGTAGGGCATTTTCTCGCCACCAGCTTACTTTTGGAACTGGCCAACCTGAAATGAAAGAAAACCAGATGTGACAGATGAATAGGGCAACAAAGCATGCCTAATATAAATATTGTTAAAAAAATTGAGACTAATGAAAATTAAGGAGATGTAATCTTTTTTATGCTATTTAATCCTTGTCATTTACATAAAGGCATGTTTTAATAATTCCAAAACATGTTGTTATTGTAAATTACATTTTTTAAAAAATCCCATGAAGGTAACTTAATATGGTATGATGCCTCAAATATCTTTAGCAGGGACTAATCTATTTGCAACAGATTAGGCTAGTGATACTTAAACTTTAAACGAAACTTTTTCTTTTAAGAATGGTGATTATTGGTGATATAAGAATATTGTTAATTTGCTTTAAATTACTATACTTTTATTAATCTTGTTTAACATGGGTAACTTAATGAATAACAAAATACCAACAAATGCAGTTTCGTTTTATAACCAAAAATGCTTTTACGAAATAGTTCTGCACTACGAGGGATAAAATTATACTGCTTCGTGTTTTTATAGGAGGAGAGGTATAGGAGGGACATGACCAATTTTACATGGTTTAATACAATTTCACCAACATACTGGTATGCTTGACTGTGAATTGTACTTTTAATATCAGGGTTGCAGTTCAGTAGTGGTTTCCTCTGTTTCATTTCAAATTTTAAATGCTGCATTCTCACAAATTCTACGAGTAGAATGACCCGAATTCCTACAATGCATGTCAGTTTATTTCTAAGTATGTTACACAAGATAATTACATGCATTCTGGAAGGTCGCATCACAATGAAATCTGGTTCAATTTTCATGATGCAGGCACAGACGATTTAACCGAATTGCATAGAGTAACTATTTCATTTACTTTAAAATCAGTAGATAATAGATCTCTAGCTATGCTATAATAAACCATTTCAAAATTGGATATATCAAAGTGTTGTAAAATTTGAACGTTTGTTGAATATTATTGAATATTGAATATTGAATATTATTGAATATTATTGAATATTGAATACTGAATATTATTGAATATT
>JAQGAA010002919.1:0-11755 GCA_034696425.1 Isotoma viridis
TGATGTGCTTGTATTATTGTAATATGCATTTCGTATATACAATGTACTCGGGTATCTATATGTATTATTATTATCAGAGGGTTTTATGTATTATTGTGTATTGTACATTTTTGATGGAGTGTTATGTTTCGTGATGACCCATAAACTTTGCACTTTTAAGATTTTAAAATTTTTTGTTTAAATAATATTCCATTTTACATGAATCTGCTTTTGTATATCTTCTTGTCTTTGAGAACACAGTGGTTCATAGATATAAAAAAGTTTAGAGTTGGAGGAACTCAAGCTGAGACAAGAGACCATCTTCTTGTGCAGCCCCTGCGGACTTTTCACACCATTTTTTTGGCAATTTAGAATACTGATAATAATAATAATATTACTTGTAATAAGTCTTTGCTTTCTTGTAGTTGACGTAATAAAATAAACAATTATTATGGCATGTTAGCCAATTTTTAACCTGTGCATGTATAGGTGGGTACATTTTCATGGAATTTAGTTTGGCTTTTTACAATAATGCATTTCTAAGGTTTTATCAAGATAGATTTTAAAGCCTCTCATTTCCTAGGCTGGAATGCAACACCTATTTAAGTTTCATTTGGAGTTAATTAGCCGAAACATTTCAAAAGTCTAAAGCAACAAGAAGAAGTAAAACCGCCTTTTTCATTTTTGGTTTTTAAAAAAATTTGAGTTTACATAAATCATAAGTTAAAAGTAATGCAATAGAGTTTGAAGCAATGCTGTTTGTACTTCAATTTTACGAAGTTGAGTTTAATTCAGAAAATATTAGGAAAAATCTACATTTGTTTCATGATTTGAAGGCTTGCCTATTTACCTAATTTGCTTATTGCTGCTAGTAATTACCGAATTATTTGTTTGCATATCACTTATTTATAACTGATCCACCCTGGACACACCCTACTGGTCAAAAGAATAATAAAGCAAAGCCTTTTTGTACAACTTAACTTTGATATTAAATTGCAGCTTATATCTATTGATTCTTATACAATCATTATTGCTGAAATTGATTGATTCCCTCATACAACTTTATTAGCCACAGCCACAGTTCAATTCAATTGAAAAAAAACTCTTACTTCAAACCTCTTAAAGTATCTCTCCAGTCCAGACTCCCTTTAATCATACATTCCAAGCTGCCACCACCTCACGAATTTTCAATCATCAACCACCAAATTGAGCTACTTATTATCCTTTTCAAACAAAAAAAAACCCCTGGACATGTTCCACTACAACTACAACACAACAACTAACAAACAAAGAAGCTTACGTTAAACAATAATAACATGTATATAATAATCCTAACAGATGCTTTTCGAGGATGAACCTCAATTCCTTAAACATGTGCCATACACACAAAACCAAATGTGCTCATTAGTGGATAAAACATTCAATTTTATTCACTTCTCAAATGAAGTGAATCTTCCTAAAATTACGTAGTAAATATTCATTTTACACATCTCTCTTCACATTTAACAACAGCCTCCAGCTTTAAACCTTAATGTCTTCATTAGCAAAGGAAGTCTGAAGTCTAATACAATAAAAAATAATAATAATAATACATATACACACAACCTAATGCAAATAATGTGGCTAAAGCCAAAAATTCCTTACAAAACCACCATTGTACTGACTACAGAAGCCCAAGTCAACTCTTTTTGATTCTTTAAACCGAAATAAAATACCTTTAACACCCCACCCATTATACTTCCTTTACCCGAGAAATTTAAAACCTAGAAGTAAAACAACAACAACGGAAGGAAGTATTTGCTATAAACCTTTTTTTGTTTTAATTCAGCATCTGCTCACACTTCCTTATATTCCACTCCAACTAAGCAGACAAGTTTTGACTCTCTAAGAACAAAAAAATGTTTACTTTTGTTCCCGAAAATTGAAAAAAACATCTCCTTGTCTTAATTAGACCATCAACATAAACGGAAATACAAAGGACATCATAAAAAACCTAAAAAAAAATCTCAAGCTGTATCATCATTACTAGACGCGGATTGATTTGCCATTCTTCCGAAGCGGAAACAAAAGCACCCCTAAGCACAATTGTACACTCAGAGAGAAGTACAAAGTGACTCATTACACCATATTTGTAATTGAGAGAGAGAGGGGAAAGTAGGTTGAAAAATGTGTAAAGTTTTATATTATACAAGAGTAGAGAGTGTTTTCTACTCTGGAGAAGTAGAAATTTCCCAGAGAGAATTTTAGAAGCTTGGTTTTGTCCGTATGCATTTATCCTTATTGAAAGTTTCATTGTGTGATATGTATTTTGTATATAAAATGGAGTAGTTTAGGTATTATAACCGATTGAACCGAATAAGTCGTTATCATCATCGTAAAAGTTCCAAAAGGGAGGAATAATAATAAAAGTCTGAGAGAGCAAAGGGAAATGAGGGCATGGACTGAGGAAATACAACCTAGTGGATGGATGACTAGTCATTCTCAGTGAGAGCGAGTAGTTGGAGAAAGAAGTCTTTCATTACTTATACTCATTTTCATTTCAGTTGTTTAATGGTTGCAGTTTAATTAAAGAAATACATAAATGTTTCACATATTACTCTCTCGCTCTGTGTATGTGTGATGTGAGTTGAAGGTGACAGCAGAACTTGGCTCTATGAGCTTTTATGCATAGGAATTAATTTTTAAGAACGAACTTAGTCAATGTCTGTAGATATGCTGTATTGCTGTATGTAAGCTAAGCTAGGCTTCCCTGTATTGTTGGGAATTTGCATAATGACAGAAGGAGGGTTGAGTAGGATTTCAAGCTAATGAAAGTAATAGTGAGAGTATGAAGGCTGAAAGGGTTTGTACTCAAATTTCAAAATTATGATTTCTCAATTCATGTAAGCAACTTGAAATTTCGAATCCAGGCAACATTTTAATTTGTAATTTGACTAAATTAAGCATAGAATTACAATTATGGTTTTAGAGTAGTCTTTTTTGCTCAGGTTTGTTTTTTGTACTGTCACCCGGTCATTGGGAACCACCCACATGGATCCCTCTTAGTTACCGAAACATTTTTTATCCTACTAATTATTTAATAAAGTTGTATAAAAACCCAAAAATTCTGACAATGTCATCATTTTTCCAAGTAAAGAAAAATTTCTCGTTACGTACAAATTATTATTCATGTTATATATATAGAAGATAATACTGATTGATATGCCATGAGTATGAAAATACTAAATTATTTCTATCTTGCCAAAAAGCCAAAAAGTCCATACACATCGCCCTTGAGTCAAGATATTAAATTTTATTTAATGTTTTATAATATTAATTGATGCCCGACTGTACCCGTCATTCCTTAATGACAAACAACAATTGCATACGTATAAAGTGTTTACCTTCCACAACGAAATCATTTCATATTTGATATTGGTTATTGGATAAATTAATAATTTAACAACAGAATTGTGAATATAAATACTAATCTAAATTTTTACTCAATTCTCCATCCTTCATCATATTATTCTCCCATTACATACTTTCCATACAAAGCAAGTACCTACTTGCAAAAATACAATATTCCACAAAAAACTGCACTAATGAATTATTCAGACTTTTCTCCCAGACATTAAAAAAGCAACTCTAATATTATTTCACTTTTTTCACAAGAAACTAAGAAAACTTCTTAAATTCAAAACCCAACAATCTGTTTCTCTATCCAATCCAAACCAAAAAACTCCGAATTGCATATTATTCAAGTGTCCGTCTATGAAATCAAAGTCTAAAAAGAACTCTTGCAAAAAGAAATACTACCCAAGGAAAAAAGTATTAATCAAAGAAAACTTTACATTATACAAGTTTACTGCTACTACTATATTAGGTATATCGTTCACATTGTAAAAAAGCAATACGGGCATATCACATCCTTCATGTCAATCCAAATTGAGAACAGGTATACATCATTCTCAAAGTATAAGTACAGTCTTTGTTTTAATGGTATTCAAACCCGCCTTCTTCTCCGCCTGTCAAACTCTCAAAAACATTCATTTAATATAAAATCACTATATAATGTAAGGTTTTGCAAAATCACTCTATATTTTCCATTTCCCAAACTACTACTTATATTAAAAAGAAGAAATATCCATAACATCCATATACATGCCCTTTGCAAAATAAACCAATCCAAATTTTACCAATGGAGTCTTTAAACCCTCTCGGTTTTATTAATAATATCAAGGATCAATACTTCACTGATTGACAGGGAGATAACCCCTCGATGCATTTATACCTTTTCCTAGCTCAACATTTTAAAAATGTAGAGAGCTAAGGTTTAATAAAGTGTTTAAAAACCTTAAGCAAGTTATTTTAAAATGAGCAACCATGGTCGGATGGATGGATACAAGACATAATAATGTTTCTAGCGTGGAGGTAATAATAATGGTGTCATAATTTTTGCATATTTGACAGTTTCAAACCTGCAATAAAACTTTTTTTTAAATTTTGTATTACGGGCTTTAGTACAAGTAAGCTCAAAATTTTATTTTGTTTGATAAACTATTCAACAAAAAACTTTTATCTTGTTAAATTACTTTGTATAAAAAGAACCACGCCTTTAGTGAATAAAGTAATTTTTAGCAATTTTTTTAATAGCCACTAGCTTGCGTGTATGCATTGGGATGTTTTAAAAAAATGTTTCAAAGTTTAGAAGCGGATTTTAAGAAAAAAATCGGTATCTTTATTTATAATGATTATGGCCAGCATATTGCGGTGTGCCGAGGATTTCATACCATATTTTTATATTTCAATGAAAAAGTATATTAGACTGGACTATTTGAATTTTTGTCATATTTTTCGTTACACTTGTGACGTGAATGATGTGAAGAAATCAATGAGTTTAATGTGTTTTCCTTAAATTTACCTTGCAAAGTTTTTGAAAAAATCTGTTTATTTGTAAGAAAATAAGCAGTTTACTGTATTTTCTGGTTCAGAAGCCCAAGGGATTAAAAAATTCCAGTCCAAATACCTTCATGGCAAATAATAGGTTTGAGGCTTCTTATTTGAACATGCAATATAAAGAATGTGCTAAAAATTCAAATCCTTAGATTCTTTGCTGACAATTTTTCAGTTAGTTTCCTGAATAAACACCCCCCTCTCGGGCCTCCCCTCCTTGCCAGGCGCCACCATTCCCTAGATTCAAAGCATAAATTCGCAACAGAGTTATAAACATCGGCCATTTATTCAGACTGTTAAAACATTTTTGGCAATTTTTACATTAATCATTCATGAAAATACGCTTTTAAAAACATTATTTTCTTTCCTATGCTAAGCTTTAAAAAATATTAAAGGTTTACATTGTTAATCTAAAATTAAAAATACTTACCCGCATTGTTTTACAATTCATAAGATAAATAAGACATGGTTTAGTTAATATTATCCCTGAAAATTGAAATTTAAACTAAATTCATCGTTTAACACATGAATGACAAACAGTAAGCAATTATTCATCACCTGCATTTCATTACAAGTTTCTAAAACCGAGTTTCCTATTCACTCTTCTCTCAATTCTAAATACAAGAGTTTTCCTGAACTGTCACTCATTCAGCAGATGACACATATTATGATCTTACAAAGCGGAATAAAGTAATATCTAATTCATCAAGTTGATGTCACACATATGCAAATCCATCGATACACAATTCACCACCAGATTGGTTGAAATGAATGCATATATGTCTTTCTCTTTCATGACTGTCGAAACTGTCCATCCGTCTGTCCGTGTATTTTACTCCATCAATTCAACTAAATCGTTCAAGTTTTCCTTTACTACTACTAAAACTTACTATAAAGTTGCATGATACAAATTTTTACACTTTAGTTTTATTTAATCAACCATACATTGAAATCGTGCATGATTTCTTTCTCTTAAATGCAATTCAGGTTTCATTTGTTACATTTTGCATGTAGAACATTTTATATCCATTATTCCATATTTCTATACTACAGTGTGGGTCTTTAGTGCATGTCCAGTTTTTCCTTTTCCTTTGTAATGTTACATATTATAATAAATATAATAATAGCACACACACGCCTTATCTTACTGCAAAATCTTTAACAGCAAATGGTCAATGTTTATTGCATATAGTTCATACTATTGACAATTTTTAGATTACATCTGCAGCTGGACTATTTATTATTTTGGGTTGCAGTCTTGTTTCAGTCACACGGATAACTTTTAGCTACACAAGGTGTGAGAAAGCCAAGGGGTTTTTATAAAATAAAATTAAGGTTTGTTTGGGGAAACTTGCAATTCAAAATGGTGCATTTTAAAAACTAAATGTGCAATCTTATAAACCTAAAAAACCCGTTATTATGATGCAAAACCCGGTATGATACACCCTTGCACCATAAACAAGCAGGCAGGGTGTGCGACTTTACTTAAATCTCCAACTGAATTATTGCACCAAACTTAGCACTTAACAGTTTGGTCAGATAACATTATACTTGTAATTCAACAATCATACAAAAACATAATTGATGCAAGGAAATGCAAATGGTATAAAAAGGAAATTAAATTCTTTGTTCGTGCATTGTTATATAAAACCACGTCATAAGTTCAAAATATAATCCATCTATTTAATAAATGCATATTGATGCAAACTGCTGCTCCCGTACATTTTATACGCTTTTGTTTCCTTATGTACTGTAAAAAGAGCGGTGACTCGTTACATAAAGTCATGACTGGGATAAGTTGATCACTCGCTTGTGGTTTTGAAACAAAGTAATCAGTATTCTGGAAGCATGAGCGGATGCAACTAACAACGACCTAGGGAAAACAATATGTGTACCTCATTTACCTGCAACGATGATATAATCCATTAGTACATATAGCGTATTTATAATATGATAGAGTAATGATAAAAATATACCTTAATAAAGAAGGAAGTGGAATATTATTTTCTATAACCTAGAGTATGATGCTCGTGGATAATCCGCATCTTCTAAGTATAATAAAACCGTTCCTAATAAGAAAGCATTTTATTTTTCTATATAAAACTCAAGCCTTAAAAACATCGTAAATAAGCAAAAACTCATATTTGAAGAAATATTTGAAAAGGATTAAAATTTAAATAAAAAATAATCCCAAAAAAGTCAGGCAAATTAATCAAGTTTTTAGAAATCCTAATATAAATTACATTACTGAGTTATTTCAATTACAAAATTGGCATCCATTTTTTTACTACATATACCACAAGGCTTATCTAAAAGCTTAAGAACTTTCTTAATTATAACAAAACTACGTATATAATTGAGAATGCTTTGTAATACAATACGACTTGTATTTTCAACAGCCTTATTGTGTATTGTGTCCATGTCAGTGCCACATGCCAAGATACGATGTCCTGATAATTATTTTATTATAAATTTTTACCGGCTGACTAGGTTACCTTACCGGTAGGTAATACTTAACCGGTAAAAATGTAGATTTCATTTCACCTCGCACATTCAACTTCAACCTTCAAACTGAACCTTTCACAGTTTACAATCTAACTAATTGCGACTTGCATTTTCTTTAAGTTGTTTCGTATAAAGATTAAGCATTGGAACTTCTTATTCTAACTGCTACTACTATCACTGCTACTACTACTTTTACTACTACTATTATAACTAATTGTAAAAATTACTTTGTAAAGAAATATTTGTTATTCTCCCAAAGAGATTCAAAACCTCAGTAAATAAATAATCTTACTACGAATGCTAATGACTCTGATATCATGCTTACCGGGAAATCCTGTTTACTATGTTTTAAAAATTAAGAATCAAGGAACTACTGAAGTATTACTAACTAACTTAAATATAATAATAATATCGTTAATAATAATACATCTAGTTAGTTACGAGTTAGAATTACGTGTACTATCACTACCACTTCTACAAAAAACATAGCACGTAATGTGTATAACCTTGAAAAGTAATTTCCAGTTTTGAGTAGAACTATACTGATATGATGTGATAATTAATTAGTATTTTCTCACAAACAGGCGAGAAATTCTACTGAAAACATGAAACGCAAAGAGCTTCTGGTAAAAATTTTCCTCCGTTAAGTAGTCTTTGATTTTTTTCCTTTTGTATAAATTGAAATTCTTGTGTCATTAAAGTAAATTATTTATTTATTTAAACATTACAATGTAAAACTCGAAGTAAAATGTACATTGTTGATTACAGTAGTACTAGCATAACTGGCATTACAAAAGAATATCTCGAAATATTTCTGCTCTGTGGAATTTTAATAGCTAGGGTACATTATATACACTTATAAAATGATAGAAAATGTTAAAATAATTAAAAATTTCTTTGAGATATACGCCAATAAAGCCTTTTCGTTTTAAGTTATTTTTTAATAAAGTTTAAAAAAACAAAATTATACCTTGTACTTAATTAGCAATAAACCTGCCTTAATACCTGACCCCACGTATTAATCCGACCCTTTCACACTTTCCCCAACGCAACAGTCTGATAAGGTTTTATATACTAAAAAAACAAAGTGAACTTAATACCAGGCATCAAACCCACTCATTCGATACATTTAAACTAAAATGACCCCAAAAAACAAATCAATAAGTCTTTAAACCCAAAAGTATCATACACTACCTTTGATTACAATATACCTTGTAATTACCTTTGATCATACAAAACGAAATCATTCAACATTCGTCTATCAAACATAGACAATAATTTATCCTTTTAGTTTCCAAAACCCAAGACCCAACTCAAAAAATACCTTCTGTCCGTCCAAATAACAGCTTACCACTATCAGTCCAGACAATCAGTTCCAAGTGAATCCAGGATGTCTTCGTTTGTTCTATTTGGTCAGATAAAACAAAGCAAGAAGTAACTATTACTAAAACGAACTACCCCCAACCTTATGTATACAGCTAGCCATTCATTTCATTCACCTTATCAAAATTTAAAGCTCATGGCACACTAAAAGTAAGCAATTCCGGTCAAATTGTTCGTATCAACTTTGGCAATCGACATTCTTCTAATACTTGTGTTATTATTGCATCTAAAACTACTACTATATGTACATTAGAAATTTTAAGGTATTCTTTCGAGTGTGTTCAGGTATATAATAATTACACACCTTTTCTTCTTCCTCCTCCTCCGGTGAGCTCTGCCATAGTTCCAGCAGTATGGCATTTTCGAGGACATTGCATTATCAAAACATTATACACAATCCTCATCATCATCCCCATCATCTACATCATATTTATATGCATGTGTTTTTAACAACTAACTACTGCAGCCATACCTCCATAAACGAAAAAATGTATGGACAATGAACCTAATTTTGATATCCCGAGTACAATAAATACTTTTCTTAGGTAGTATGAACAGCCATCACCACTAGTTTTAACTTGATGATAAAAATCCATCCATGAAAAATTCAACCTGAACAAGAAACTGATGAATAGAATTGATAAAAAGTGTGTAATGTATGTATTCAATTTTATCACATACCTTCATCATCATCACCCACCACAATATCGTCTACTTACTTGTGTGCCATGCCGTAGTCAATATTACACACCATGCATGCCAGGAGCTAAAAGAAACAGCAGCTCAAGTATTTCAAAACTGTTTTTTAAAAGTCTGACTAAACCTCAATTATAAATAAAAATGTTTTTCTCCTATCAATATCTAAATATCTTTCAAGAAGAAACACCTTGGCCAGAAAGCAGAAACAAGGCCCAGTACAACCACACTATTAGAGCAGGCCCTACCTACCCGTATGATGTAAGAATGATCGGACCGTATGCTATGTTGTATCTCTAGTAAAACAACAAATTGTATACGATTTCTTATCTTTAAAAAAGCGCATTTTTTCCAAGCCTATTTTAACAATGAGTTAGTCCTGTTAAACAAGTAAAAGTTTGTGTAGTTTTTTTTTATTTATAACAAAATTAATTTTTATTTCATCACAAAAATATCGTATCACATGTATAATATAAATGTGTATTATTTATTGTGAAGTCAAACATCAAGCTTTTTGATACAGTAGTGTGGATACATTATAAAATAAAACTATTCTGTCAAATCGGCTAATCCCATCACCAACAAACCCCCACGAGTCACTACATTTTTATCTTTTCTACTTACAACTACTCTTAATGATGAGGACTATGTTGTTGATGTTTATTTTAGATGATGAAGAATTTAGTTACATAAAATACATTTGGTATTGCTACACAGGATTTTTTAAAAAGTAGACAATGACTAAAGTATATATTATATCATCATAGACAATATGCCTTAATAGAGAATCCACATACATAGAGCAAGCTCGCTTCAGAAGAAGTCTTGGATTAAATTCAATGATGATAGTCCGGTGTAGTAGAGAGAGTAGGTCTAGTAATGTTGTAGGTAATAGTAATGATGATGACTCGTCGATGAAAAGAGTTGATACGACCAATTACAATGAGAACTCTGATGTAACTTTTTCAACAATCATTTTGGCAATAGCAAGACTTGATGTGGCTCCAGGGGAGGGTGCATTTCGAACGTGGAGCACTCGGTCACTTAGTTCACCTTTACCTGAGTCGAATACAAAATCTTCAACAAGATTCCCATCCGGGTCCATGGCCTGCGCTCGCACTCCAGATGGCCCTCTATTTAATAAGAAAAGTAAAGAAGAAATAAAAAAAGCAGATTTAAAAAATTATTTTCTAACAACAAAAATTACATATATTTTATAGCTAAATTAATACTAGGAATAATATATTAGTAGAGTTGGGGAAAGGATGATGATAAAATGATAATAGACAATGTTGCAGATCAACTGCCGAAGAAGCATCATGTTTCAGTTCAGTCAATATTACTTTAGTTTAGTAATCAAACTGGTTTTACACCTTTAATGAATGATGGAAGAATGGAGCGAGTGAGTTTAAATAATAGTAATGGTATCATCGGCTCTAACAAGATGGGAAATGTAGCAACTTTTATTACAATTCTTTGCTGAATCTTGTATGAGTGCAGGTTTTATTTGTACCCCTGTCGATTCTATTGAACTCACTTCTTCTTTCTCATGAAACTTTTATTAGAGGCTTTGTACATATCACTGGATTTTATAGATTGTACTTCAACCTGGTAGTAGGTAGTAAAAATGAATGGAGTACAACATAACACGAAAGTGAGAAAACATTTTAATAAACGAAAAGGAACAACTGCTGGCACATGCCTTAAAAACATTGTATATTTTATATTATTGGCTTTATAGTTTAGTTGAATTATGTGAGAACACAAGCATAAATATTTTGGACAAATAGATTCATTTTCACTTAGCATTTTTTTGTTTTTAAAATTTATTTGGAATTTGTATTTAGCTGCCATTTTTTCAACATTACAAAGCCACTAATTTATTTGCCTAGAACAAATTAAAAAAAAAAGTTTTTTAGCAAAAAAAGTTTTAGCACGCAAGTTACTAGTATTTTTCTACGGGCATTTTTATGAGCTCTGAATTCTATCCTACTACAGCATGTTAAAAAGATTTTTCAAGGTCCAATCCAAATTGAAATTAGCAATTGTACCTACATATGGCACACTGTGAGTAGTACGCATCATTTGGCCTTGATAGCTTAGACACAACTGCTCAGTCCTCATATTATTACTACTTTTCATCATAATAAAGGAAGATGACCACGGCCACGCCATGATGATGATGATGATGACCACAGTCATTATCATCAACATCGACATTTACTCTAATCAACTAGAACGAAACAAATGATAAGCT
>JAQGAA010002920.1:0-11755 GCA_034696425.1 Isotoma viridis
ACAGGTATTTACTGATTCCTCTTGTGCACATATCCATCAGCAAGAAAACTTGAGCTCTGCTATGTTTACAACCTTATAATAATAGTAAAAAGTTTCCTTCAACCAATGTAAGGATAAGCCATACACAAAATATTATGATGCTGCTGAAGTTTAATCCATTAAGGAAGCAGAATGATTGATTTGTTAATGCAATAGATTCCCCTCACACGTTTCCTACTAATATCTAGTTGAAGTGAGAGATGGAATTTAATGTAATGTATAAGAATTCCACAAATAAATTATCTCCATTCTGTGGTCTGCATATACTGAACTTTCTCATCAATCTCCTTGTTCCAAAATGTACACGTTGAAAATCTAACCTCCCCATTTTCATATACATTGCCCAATTTCCCTTGTTATATGTCAAGAATGAATACATGGACTAAGATTTTTATTGTATTATTGGTTTTTTATAAAAGACTTTATACCTAAAGAAAGTTCCAATAAAAAACTACCCAACATGATTATGAGTACACAGTAATGCATTCATTAAAATACGTTATTTTCCTTATTTCTTTTCCTAATTTAATCATTATTTTCAGGTTGGCTAGAATGCGGATGGACTGAATAAAGCATTTTTACACTTAATAAACAAACAAGTAGATAAGCTTAATATTATATAGAAGTGCGTGTAGAATTGAAGACGGTGTGCAGAGCGATGATGTGGTATGGTACACAAAGTTAAGTACGAACAACGCTATATTTAGTTTGGATATCTAAATAGGTTTAATAGAAACACTTAAAATGTATGATTCATCTCTTAAGCACTTCGTGACTCTGATTACTCATGTCATATGTAACCAGTAGTACATGTATGCAAAGTTTATTATTGTTTTTACTCCTTCATTGACCTCATGCTGAGTAAGACCGTCACAATTTTTCTAGCTAAGCTTTACAAGTTTATTATAGATAAACTATTAATATTACCTTACTTTTCCCTGGATATCGTAAAAGATACTTTCTGCTTTAAATATATTGCTCAGAGGTCACACGGTGGCATCTGCTAGTTGCATCGTAAGATTAGAAACTCTGGATGTTTACATAATTAAATTGTACGATTCTTCATATCATTTCCCTTCATTTTCTCACACCTAACTCCACAACACTAGTGTTGTGTCTTTTTTGCTCACATTTTCTGCAAGTTTATTTTCTTTCCTTTCTCCCACGTACAAACTCCAAGAGAAAAAGAATGATCTTGGCTATTAAAGAGCATGTGCATAGCTTTTGCCAAATTTTGGTGTGAAATATTTAGGTTATTATTATTATTAACTAGAAATATTGCATCTACTCTACACTTAAAATAGTTTTTCATTATTATGGGTCCACTTGACGAAGAGAAAGAGTTTTTTTAACTAGTTTTTTTACTGTTTTAGTTTTAATTTGATGTATGCATAGGATTTTGTCTGTGTAGTATCCCCAAATCAAATGGGAACATTAAAATGAAGTGAGTATAAATAAAATCTACGTCCTTCAGTTTGTAGTAAAATACTCATTAACATAAAACATTTATTATGGGTGAAACCCATTATGAGATTGTAAGAGTCTGCCTGTCTGTCTGTCCGTCCGTCTGTTGGCGCTCGAACTTTCGAACGGTTCAAATTTTTCGAAATCCGATTTCTGATGTAGATTTCTGAGGTAAAAAGGCAGGTCATGTTCGTTAATGGGTCAAATTGGACAACTCCTTCAGGGTCATGACCTAGGTCATTCACACTAAATATATTAGAATATATGCATGTGGCATATCCTTTGAAAGATCTTGAAATTTCTAAAATTTTCAGAAATTAGGACGACAGACAGAACGGAGGGTTTCACCCATCGCTATGTGCGATTTAAACGGTTTATTATATGTGATATGGGATTATGTGTGTAGTATGCTAATTTCTAATTGCAATCTCGAATAATACGATAATCAGAATTATCTACTCTTTCTTATCATTTTCACCTTTTTTAAATTTAATGTTCCTCAAATTTACTGAAGGTTAATCTGTCACCTTGTTAGAAACAGCTGGAAATTTGTTCAAATGGAGAATTTCATTCTAGAAAAATCGTTATCGTGATATCGATTGAATATTAATTTGAAAGTGAAAATTGTTCTGGCTATACTTTATCACGTACATACATCGTGGTATATCAGATATGCTGAAACGAAATTGATCTGGGGCAATGAAATCATCCTTACAATAGTTTTTAGGATTGCATGGGAGAAACTTTACCAATTACGGTTTTACGTAGAATGTCACATTAACTGTAAAATATTTAATTATGAATGACAATTGTTTGAACTATTTTTAATTTTAACTAATTACTCCAATAAGAATTTAACTCCATAAATCAAAAAAATGTGAAATGCATTAAATTAACATAATAATCACAGCTTAGTTTTCTATTCAACGTACTTTGCTTACTTTCGTTTTCTATTAAACAACATGTATGGAATAAGGGCATTATGAAAATGACGAAAACTAGGAGTGGACCAACGTGTAATTGTGGGTTAAAATTTGTAAATCATTTTTAGTACATTTTTGAACTTGCAAACTGATATTATTTTAATCTATTTAATCCTTAATCTGAAAGTGAGAAAGCGACATATAAATTGAGAATAATAATATCTCAAATGTAAATAATTCCTGCCCTTAGTGTCCATTGTTCTCTAACTTACCACTTTTACGAATTTCTTCCTCTTATCCGTTTGTCAATATTCTTTGCCTACGGAAATAAAGTTGGTTTATCTTTAATTGTCATTGCAATCAATTAAATAGTTGCCACAAATTGATTAATTATTAACATGACGCTCTTACTTATCAATTTTTGTAGACTAAACGTCACTTAAGATTACTATTGCTTTCCAGCTTACTTTACCGTTTCCTTTAGAAAACCAAGAAATATGAGTTTATGACCCAAAAAACTTTTCACGTCTTTTTTGAGCATGAAAATTTCAAACTTTCTCTAATTTTTTTTTATAATGTTAGTAATATGTTAAACAAAGAGAAGGAAATCGGAATTGTCAGCTATCTAAAGATCTATTATCATATTTACAAGCTGATTTCGTAGAAATTTAAATGATTTCACGGTAATATCCGTTTGCGTGGTGGGGGATTGGAAACTTGGCGGACTTTTAACTTAAGTTTAGAAATTGAATTTTTAAATATATATTTTTGTTAGCCTTATTTTTTGCATTAATTTTGAGTTTCGGTTTATTTTTTCTTTCTTGAACCGTGTATGTGACTTTAGAAACTTTTTACAAAACAAGGTAGTGCATTAAAAATATATTTTACTGTATAAAAGCTCACTCGGATAGTTATTTTTTAAAAATTCATAACCATATTGTTTCTCATGTTTGGTGAAGCAAATATTGGGTATCCATTAAGTAAAAGTTAGTATTGATTATATGGATGTCACGCAGTTGTAATTAATGTACTAAAAATGAAATATATGAATATTATAGTGAGTAGTGAAAGGTTTGCATTGTTTATGATTCTTTGAATTTTAGTCTTTAAAGCGGCATTTGTGACATTGTAGGGTAAAAATTTCGATTTTTAGAATGCAGTAGTAACATTAGTATGCAGTCTAGCTGCAATTTGCTAGGAAACTGTGACCTTGGGACCTGTTAGTTGCCCTGAAGTATGGCAGTACTTCTACTACAACTGCTGCATTCTTACAACGTCTAATTCCATTTCAGCCTACCAAGTTTTTTATCCAACTACTCCAGGCCGTCCAGGATGTGTAGCTATTCTGTCATCCGTATTACTGTAAAGGACTTCATCTCATGTATGCACCTTGAAATGTAAAAGGTCACGTACTGTCTGTTCTCAAAAAAGGCTGGTGGCTGAATAAGGAATGTGTAATAGCTGCAAACGCAACGCCATACCTAGCCTCAGAAATAAAGGTTTTTTCTATAATTTAAGTA
Source organism: Isotoma viridis (assembly GCA_034696425.1). Taxonomy (NCBI): domain Eukaryota; kingdom Metazoa; phylum Arthropoda; class Collembola; order Entomobryomorpha; family Isotomidae; genus Isotoma; species Isotoma viridis. The sequence goes on from JAQGAA010002920.1 coordinate 3,947, forward strand.
AAAAGAAGCTGGAGGAATTTTCTTAAAAGATTGATAAAGTCCAAAGCATTTATTTTTGTTTTGAACCAGTGTGTAAATTTACTTTATTTTGAGAGGCTGATAATGTCTGATGTGAAATTTTAATTGATTTACGTATATCTGTCACAATAAAACACATGTAATTCCTGTGCACATTCCAATCACCCAGTGAATGTTGACTGTAATTGTTTTTGCCTTTTTTAGACAGACTCAAATAATAAAACAAATTGGCAGATGGAAAAACTAAGTCGAGATCGTGACAGTAGAAGATGGTGTGGAATTTTTCTTTTACTGAGGAAGAGAAATTGTTAGGATTGCACAGATTAATTCTCCATTTCGTGAGTAGGGCAAAGCAAGGTTGTTAGAAAGGATGATAGAAGAATCCGATGGCAGATACCGATCTTTAGTGTGGTGATGGAAATCAAGAAAATGCCCATTAATGCCTTCGTTGCAAGAGAATGGTTTTTTGGGTTACTTTTCAAGTCATGCTGGCTACTTCCACCAATATTGGTGGTGCTGGTTAGTCTTGAGAAGGCTTTTAGTGACTATACTCCTGCACATTCGACGTTATTTGTGGAGAAAGTAAACTGGACTAAAATGGAGAAAATAAGCTCGCCAATAAATGGTTCAACTAAATCTGGTAGGAAAGCCTAGGAAAACATCTAAGGATGTCTAATCAACTTCAAAAATGCGACATGTAGGATTTCATAAAATGATGTGTTCAAGAAAAAAAAACACAAAAGAAAATTCAAAATGAAATTCTATACAATAGACCTATAGTCTTTGAATAAACTGTAAGACAGAGACATATGTGAGCGAGATCTACAAGTCGTCGTCGAGCTAATATTAAGGGATTTACTTGGTTTGGTTCGTGTATATATATGGAAAGTGACTGAATGTCTATTAGGTCAGCCAGTGCCAAGTCCTTCTCCTTTTCCCTTGTACAATATTGATGATGGACAAGCTAAGTCGTCTTTAGAGACAAGGAAACTAGATGCTAGATCACGGCTTCTGCGAATAGGGCTTTTGTCAGCCCAAAAGTCACTCTGGTCGTCTATCTATAAAACGAAAGTCTGGAGGGAGTCTACCCTATTATTTTTTCTACTTTCTCTTTCTCTTTTGGTTCATAGAACTAAGATTACTCTTTACCCAGTAGTCTGTTCTTGGAGTAAACATCTATAGTGGTACTCAGAATGTATTGGTATTTTGTTCACTCTGTAATCAATAATTGTTGATCACGTGAGACAAAAAGAAGGAGGAAGGAAGAACGGCCCCATATCCAAAGCAAGCATTATGCTTCTCTACTTTCTCTCTTTTTCTCCAATTTCCTCTTAAGATTCTTCCAGATTTAGCAAAAAATAATCCAGAAAAGACCATGAACAAAAGGAGTTGGTTCTTAAAACACAACAATTATAAACGTTTCGATAATTTTACCACTTGTGCATATAGCCATTGAAATAGAATAAGATCTATTCTCTTTTACTTGTCATCAAATTTAATAACTCTTCAAGTGTAAATAAACCTTGAGAGAATGTTGTTTCAAATGTCACTTAAAACTATCAACATTTTTTTCAGTTTTTAATTTCTCCTTCTTATTATGTTTTCAATAAAATTTTATCAAAAGAGGTTAAAAATCATTGTATTGTAATTGTGTCCTTAAATTTACTACTTCTCTTTATGTTTATGATGCAAAGAAAATGAAAATGTATTTAAGTGTAAGACGGGTTTATTTTTCAAATTTAATCTAAAGTTGATTACTACCAAAAAAGCTATGACTGCAATTATAAGGGGTTCATCATTCATAAAAGAAAAGCCCGGAGAATACTTGTTATCACACTCATCCGTACATTTGCACAGCCCACTCTGAGTTTTTCCAACATTTCTTAATATTTCAAAATTTATAAGGCATATCGTTTGTATTATTTTTTTTAACAGACTACCTACGTATATTATACAAAATGAAATAATAACTATTAAGCCAAAAATACTAATACATTATGAATTATATATATTCTATGGTTATATTATTCTACCACCTACTATTTTACGAATACATTTCAAAAAGTATGGTCTAAAATTTTTCATAAAACATCAAAGTGCTTTTCAAATAGTGGCGTATCTTCGGAACCCCTGGACACGTTTTGGGTATAACTGATAGGATCTCACCCCATTTATTTAGGGAAAAAATATATTTCAATAGATATAACCTTAGATTACTGATAAAATTTTTCAAATTAGCTAGGACTAGGACCAAGACTCTACTTTTGGTTTAACGTTGTATATATGATCTTAATTTAACTATATATACTAAATATATTTTGAATGTTAGTACTGTGTACGAATAAACAAATTATCTTACACAATACGCTTCTCCAAGCTACCAACCCCCGATTACAGACTTGGACAAGTCCAAAATGCCTTTGTATTTCTGTAAAAAACGTATAAGAGCCAAAGAAAATCGCTTAGCTACTTAAAGCATCTGCTTTGGCCTGCGTCTATCTAAAAAAATACTAACTAAGTTTTTCAGCTACACAAGTATTAGCAGAAACAATGCAGTAGTTTTATAAAGATAAATTATTAAGATAAAAATATGCATGAAGACCTACATTAGAGGGGAATAAAAACAGCAAGCAAAAAAGTAGAAAAGAGAAATGAGAGGATATAACCTAAAAATATAACATGTAGAAGAACTTTTTCATAGCTAGTTAAACTGACGTTGTATGTAATAGAATTTTAAATAATAGTTTGCTATTATGCAGTAAAGAAAAGAGAAAGGACAAGAATAAATTCGTCTACGGATGGATGGTCATCACCCCCATCATTAAGAAATAAATAATGATCTATAAAGTTGTTTTAGTGAGACAAAAGTTCAAATGGAAAGTCAGCAGGTGAAAATAATCCACGATGGGAATTTCAGTAGGCGTTACAATGTTATTTCTAGATGACAACTATTCTAAAGAAAGATATGGAGTCTAATATTACCGACAATAAGGAGAAAGTCGGAGTAGGTTAGGAATCATGATATAAAACTTTCGAACAAGCCGGCAGCAGGTGTGACAAAAAGCTGGTGGGGACCCACATGCCGATGTTCGGTAAATGTTGAGAAAAAAAACTTATGGAATATGGTATATAAATATAAGACGTACAAAAGGAAAGAGAAATACTAGAAAGAGTATTTTGTGACCCCACATGTCTCGTTTAAGAAAAGTTTCTTGATGGAGTGGTATCCTTCCTTATAGACAAACAGATATCAAGTAGGAGTAAGGGACCAATTGAGCAAAGTTCATGTGATACCATTTCCTTATTTCACCTTTGTCACATTCCCCGCTGCCCCAATAATATCAAGTAACTATCATGGGACACCAACTTTCGCAGTTTCCAATATTTCTTTCCACTACTTCATCTGATCCTACTAAAAAGATGTTTTCTCGTACCAATCAGCATTTTCTCGTTTTACAACAATGTATCCTTTATAGTTTATATTCATTCACCTTAAGCATTCCCTATGTTTTTGAAGAGGAGAAAGGAACTATAAAGATGAGTGAGTGAGCAAAGCGGCGGAACTCTCGTTTGGTAAAGGACAAGTTTGACTAGCAATCAATTTTAAACGGCAACTGCAACGTAAGCATCTTGAAATAACACAAACGCAATATAGTTAAGTAGAAACGTGTTTCATACATACTTACAACTACTTTGTGTACCATTGATTGTTTCACCTTTAGCCACAAAACTCAGTATCAAAGAAGCCACACTAATCTGTAAGTGGTTAAGGGTCAGCGGTTTTTGGTATTGTGGTGATTTTATTAAACCTGTATCAATTGAGGTTTAGTGATTCATAACACTTTATTGACCCTGTCTGCCCAATCTAATCACTAATCACCCGGTACCCACCGCTAGATATGTACTTCTTTTCCAGACACACTTTTTGTCACACCCAACTCCATCAATTTGATAAATCAGAAGTTCAAATGCATGCCTGCACGCAATCCATCCCATCCCAACCCATCACATTTAAAAGCTCTATTTCTATTTCATCACGAACGTGCCCGCCCACCAACCATCAAATACTAAATAATATCAGACTGAAACATACAAGGAAACACATTAAAGTCTTCGAAAGGTTGGGATAAAGTATAGCTAAATTTCTTATTCAATATATCACATTAATCCTAAGACAATGTATCATAATATCATGAATGTGTTTCTTTTAGTCATAAACAAAGTTATCTTGGCTTGCAATCAGAAAAAATTATCTTTATGGATGAAAAAAGAAAAAGAAAGTCAGAAGAGAAAGGCGAAACACGAGCAACGTAAAGGTCGGGGGAGATATCGAAAAATGGTGGTGGTCATGCATCAACTGAAACAAACGCCAGGTGCCTTTAGATTTGACGCTTTTTCCTATTTTCTCCTAATCTATTATACAATGGTAACCCATCCATCCGCCATCCACCAGACCTGAATAGCCTTTCTCTAGAATTGAACCGCAAGATCATCTACAATTCATTTATCCCTTGTACAAGCAGTTAGAGAATGCACGCTACTCCTACTCTCTTATACGAAATACAAGCCTTATCTTTATTGAGGGAGCCCAACAAACTTCACGCTACAACTATTGTGTTGTGGGAAAAGAGGTTCAAACCATCAAGCCACGAGCTAAATTAACAGACCATCTCTTTGGACTTACAATAATAAGGTTGATGAAACACAATGTAGGCATATCGTTTCCATTTATTCGATGAAACGACATACTACATTTTGATCTTTAGTCATTTTAATATTGAAGCCAAACTATTATAAGTATTAATAAGTTAAGACACCATTTTTTGTTCTGCTTGTTATTTTTTCATTTTTTGTACAAATAACGCAGTAAAACGGTATTAACCATACACTAATAGATCCATGTCAATACTATTAAAAAGTATATTTGAATTAAATTACTTTAATTTTGGCATAATAATACTATCATTAAGGTGCACTCAAGAGTATATATAAGAAATAAGTCGAGACACTGATTGTGAGATTCACTTTGAGAGTAGAAGTGGTAGTAGTGGTAGTATGTATGGTAAGGCGATTTTTTAGAGCATTTCGAGTGCACTTTAGCCATACTGGGTAGTTTTTGAGAAAATTGCCAACATCTCTTAACAAGCACATCCATCCATCTCTTTTTCTACATCCAGTACCCATTATTCTTCCTTTCTGGTAATGATACATTATACGTCTGAGGAAGGAGGGTTTGTCATAATATTACATCATTTTTCCTATTCATACTTATTTGTAAGTTTGTAAGTGCAGAGCACAACCCTCTTAAGGAGAAAGACACGGGTTCATAAGTTCATTTTGTTAGACTGAACTAACACTCAAGATTCTAGACTAATAACTTATCTTTCAGCCTTTACTTTGTGTATTCTTGCTGCTCCAGAGCATAACTTTATATAGAGACAAGACTTGAGAATTTTGTTGAGAAGTAGGTTGTAGAGAAAATACTAGAGTTACTTTTGTGTTAAATATGTCCTTCTATCTCCTAATTTACAGTCAAGTCATTTACACTACAAGCTAGAATTCTTAACAATCAAGTTTTTACTTCTACCCAAGTGTATCTCAGAAGCTATTTTAGCCGTTTGCGCTAACAATAAGCAAAGTCTATGAATTCTATCTGAGTTATTTGATCTCGTTCATCTCATCTCTGAATGGGTGCCAGTGAGAGCAATATTTTCTCTTCACTTGACATCATTATTAGGGAAAAGTGTCAGAAAAATTACTTGTCTAGCACGACATGTGAGAAATGTGCGATAAAGATGAGCAACTTCTTTTTCCTAAGAGTAAAAAGGGTATTAGAAGTACTTGCAGTGTTTTTTTTCAAAAGAAAAGTAGCAGTCGTGTTAGACAAGTTGAGTTGATTGGACCGGAAGATACATGCGTCGAGACCTCTCCATTTTTCCAAGAACATAAAAAAATCTTCTTTTCAAATGTATAAAAAATGAAAGAAAAAGTAAAAAAGATGAATAAAAAAATGATTTCAACCAAGAAGGCCCTTTCTCCTTCATCTCATCATAATCTACCCGCTTGCTCTTAGCAGAGAAAGAGAGAGGAGTAAAAGAGTTGAGTAGTGTAACTAACTACGAAACCAAAATATAAAAAAATAACATTGAATCATTCATCTCCTTATACGAGTTCTCTAATAAAAACTGAATAATGTAGGTAACCTTACAGTTTGGCTAATGAGCTAAGGTTCAAACCTCTAGACACTCAACTAAAAAAGAGAGAGAGAGGCAGGTGGAGATTCATATTGATTTGAAGAGGTTTAGTTTGAGGCTAAAGATAAAAACTACCTTACGAGCAGCCCATCTTACCAATTAGATGAAGATTTTACTTTTCCATCAATATTCTCAAGGGCTAAGAAGGGTTAGTTGCACGCACAAATTATTTTTCAATTTCTTCTAAAGCTGTCACTAACGATGCCTCGTTTTTGTATGATTACTGCACTGTTAATATTATAGCAATGCATTATGGCATGGACGTTTCTATCAATCAATGGAAGATTATTGGATTGAATTCAATTTAAGCCTATTGAGAACGGATGGAATTTATAAAGTTGCTAGTGCAAGCTAGGATTTCGTGCAAAAAGCTTTTGAGAATTGGAGTTGAATGAAAAAAGCATAGATATACGCATACTAATATCTAAATAACTTTAAGATCTAACCATAATGTGAGATGTTAGTTGCAAATAATAGAAAGTATAAAAGAGTTTTATTTATACTCTGATAGCGATAAGTTTTTTTGGTTGGCTTATATAGAAGAAGGCTAAGAATAGTTTGAGATTTGTGAGGAGTTTGTTGAGCCATAGCTATCTGAACAAAAACTTCATTTTCCAAAAAGAAATATTATGAAGAAACATGACACATAATCGTAGTTGAATAGTATATACAGATATACCCCCACGTGAAAGCACTACGGGATTTACTTTAATAAAAGATGAATGGAAAGTCAAAACTACTCTTCAATTTGATTTTGCAGCTTTAAATCTAATACTGCACTGCACTGCACTGGAGTCAATGCTGTAAAAAGTATTTGATTGGTTTCACGAAATGCCTTTACATTATAACTTACTGAAGCATCATTTGCCACTGAAAACACAGTTTATGTTATAAGTTTATGACACAATAAAACATAATATTTGAGGTCAACTCCTGAGTTATCTTCAGAAATGCAATCACCAGCAAATTATAGACCGTGCATTCTAAATTTCCATAATCTGAACAGAAATGACCTTCTTATACTTTTTTAAACAATTTCGCTGTGGTAGATTATTGTATTCTGTCGATAACGTTTATATTTTCTAATGCTACTTTAAACTGCCAACTTAAATTATCGATGACATTTGAGCTTTGGGTATTTATATCCACGTAACCATATATACACTCCTTAAATTTAAATTTGTTTAATTAAACACAAGTTTTGACTTTTATCTAAATTTATGACAGTGAATGAAACGAGTTTATGTTATGTACTCATGAAGTATGGGAGATTTCTAAATAAAGTTAATTGTATAGTTCATACCCTGCCAAGTAAGCATCGATCATATTACAAGTAGAAATGTTCAACTGACGCATAAATGTTTTTAGTACTTAATATTTAAAAAATATAGAAAATGAAATGCTATCGGAAAATAAAAAAGTTATACTTACCCTAAGGTGGTCATGGTGACAATCGTGTACCAAAAGGCTGCCGGAATGGAAGTGAAGTTAGTGTCCTCGACATTTTTCTCGGCATAGAACATTTCTACTAGATCGG
>JAQGAA010002921.1:0-11754 GCA_034696425.1 Isotoma viridis
ATTAGGCGAAGAAAGTCCAACTTAGGAGCACAAGGATATTATAAGCACCTCATGTGGGTTTACTTATTTAGCAACACAGAGATATAGTATAATAATATAGATATGAAATCGGTACCCCTTTGTAACACTGGAATATGCCTACTTATCTGGAAAGTGTTTTACTTTCTCCTCTTTCTGGCACTTTCCTTGGTTGATTGTATTAATTAAGAAAGCCCTTGTAAAAAATACTTGGGCAGGCATAAATTACTTGAAAGAAGAAAGGAAAGAGAAAAAGGAAAGAAAGAAAGAGGGGAAAGTTGTCCCAGTGGAGGGACCACCAAGGAATCAAATGAAAACGCTGAGGTCTCCTTTATTAGCTTCGTTTGTATCAATTATTTTGATGAGTTGTTCTTGTCCTTCTCGTTAGCTTTTCCCAATTCTAGAAAACCATCAGTACCACCTACTACTACCATGCCACCCTCACTGCCACAACTACCACCAACCAACTTACTACTTTGAACAATGTAACCACCAAACCTATAGTAGTGTGAATTAAACACAGACTACACACATACTTTTGTTTTTACTGTATACTCTTCATAAATTATGTGTTGCGTTGTTATGAACTAATTTACTTGAAACCCATTAAAATATCACCGAATTTATTAATCAAGTCAATTTGCTTGAATTGTAAATTGTTTTTTTATATTTAAAGTTAAACCCTGTGTTAACCCATTAATTAATTTTGTTCCTTTCCGTATTCAAGTTTCTTCATAGTTAAAGACGTTTTCCTTAAAACATTAACTGTCGTAAAAAAGGAAAAATTAAAAAATTTTATATCCGGAAAATCTTATAAGTTTATAGTCTTTTACGAAGTTAATGAATAAATTTTGTCTGAATGAATGTGTTAAAGTGAAAGCACTGCTAAACTTATTTTGTATCTGTCTAACGATGATGAAAATGACATTGCCAAATATCTATCCGGTTTCCTCCGCCTACTCTTCCCATCTCACTCAATTTCCCATTTCTATTCTTTTCTTTACAGAGAATCTCGTAAGTTGTTTATTAATGAGGTATGCGGATACTATTATAGAACCAAGAGAGAGAGAGAAAGAAAAGCAACAAACAACATGGCTCAACTCCAATTTCCATTAAAACCTGCATTTAGACGGATAGATATTTGTATCCTTCTATTATTCCACCTATATCTTTCTTGTCTCACAGATACTTTGCCTGTCATCCGCTACCAGAATTTAAATTAGTAGTGTAATAGTAACATTGCAATCCATTCTTGTAGTTATTGTTGTTCCTAGTCAGAGAATACAAGAATATATAAGAGATGTGTGCTGGATCGTACTAATTTATAATTTAAAATTCTAATTCCCCTTCTCAATAAGCGTATCAGATTTTACTATTTGAATACTCGCTTTGTATAAACAACAACAACTAATATCTTTGTACGAGATTCATTATTATTCAGTATTGGCAATACAAAACATTACCTTAGGGTTGCACAACAAAATGTCAAGTGAAGTTGAGCAAGGGATGAGGTCTGTGTGTATACGGGCACGGACTAAAGGTTTTAAGAGAAAATTGAGGATTGGGATTTACAATGACTCTGATTTGTAACACGAGTTGAAATGAAATAGGAAGGAAGAGAGAATGATAAATGAAAAACCGTATTAGATGTCCCCGTTTTCAACCTGTTCAGATTGTAGATCATCTACTAGTTCTAATCGTACGGTAAAGTTGTACATTTGTATAACTGTACCGTTTTAAAAGGGTTGAATATGAGGTAGAAAGTGTATTGTTAAATTTAGGGATGCCATGGGACTCATAAAATGACACTCGTTAATGATGCATGTGACTGGTGAAATGGGAGTTATCTGTACTAACTTGTAAATTTATCTATGACTCTGATTTATTCTAGACGTTTTACGCATTATGCTAAAGATTAGCTTTTGACTGGAGATGAGCTACTTTACATCAGTCAAATCTGTGTTATATTCCTGTAAAAGTTGATCAGTAATCATTGAATTTATCTGATCGTGAGGGTTAAATTGTTGGTGAATAATGCGTGGGTGGGTTGGTGGTTTTATGTTATTTTGTTACTTCTGCGGTGGTAAATTCGTATATTACCTTTTTTTGCTATATATGCCAAGACAAACACATTCATCACATAAAAACAATATTGAAAAATGCATGAAATTTGGAGTAAGGCACTTAAGTTTTTGCTCATAAGTAGAAAATGCATCAAACCCCAACGCAGTTTGTACATATTTGCTTGTTACACTTGAGGAATAAGTGAAAGGCAAGGTCAAAAGGTGATTTTTTATTGCTGAACATTCCAACGAACAGAATCATCTAAAAAAAGTATTTTAAGTTTTACTACGCCAAACATTCAAGTTCAAGTATGATGAGCTTTCACTTTCCTACCTTTACTTGTTTTGTTTACAGCAGCTTTACAAACTGCGGACTATTATAGTTTTAGTGTAAACTATACATTTTTTATTGAAGCGTATACCACCGTTTGTGTACGGTTCAGAGAGTATACGAAACGCATATAAATTTTTCAGTTCGTTTCAAATCAAAAAAGAGAAAAATAACTTCCTCCAGAAACTAAAATGATGAAAAAGTCAATTTATTTTTTGACGTTGTTCTTTTTATTATACACTTGTCTCTTCTCTCTTATGATAAACACAATATTCAAAGAAACCTTCTTAAAATTCAAGTAACTTTATGAAATGTTTTCTTACAAACTGTTTTTGTTTTTATTCAGCCTACCTTAATGTTTTTGTACTTTACTATTTCAGTTTGACAACATTCCTCAAGAAAACAATTCCTTTGCGTGAATTTATCAATCTGTATAATTGACATTCCATTTTTGTCTGTTTAAACACGTGTCAATTGTTGAAAAAATGTTTAGGTTTTAACAGACAACCTTAAAAGCAGACCAAATCATGACTCTGAAAGGCTCACACAAAATCAAGTTGTTTGGGAAATGTGACAGCTTATGTACTTAAAGAGTTTTTTTTAATATTTCAGTTTTTCTTTCAAACGAAAATCAATAATTGTACGGAAAAGATTAAACTTTCTTTTTAAAATTTTTAGTTTTTTAAGAAAAAAAGTGATTATTAGCTGTACTCTGTTTCAAATTAGTAATAAGATCTAAGACGGTAGCACCCAGATGGAAAGATAATACATTATTATAAACAAAAACGTCAAAGAACATTTTGATTTAAATATTTGATAACATTGTAACTACGTGGGTTTGTACAGCTAATTTATGTCCATCTTTCTTAGATCCTTTCGAGCCTCTTTGCGGTTTTTGAAACATAAGCTTCCAAAATGTCTCGTGTTTCTTGGAAAGTTGACAAGAGGAAAAATAATCCTCTGGCTATTAGACTGACTTTAATTACTCTCTGTAGTTGCAGCGCTTTTACTTAATAGCTAATCAAGTTTTGCTATGAAATTTACAAAATAGGATATTAATATCGCGGTAAATTTCTAACTCTACTTACTAATTTAATGCACAGCTTAGCTCTTCTGTAGGTTAATTTGAAGAAGAAATTTAAAGAAATTTGCTGCAGCAACAAACAAAAAGAGATTTCTAATGTGATCACTTGCAACCACTATCTAGAAAATGCTTCTGGGTGAACTTTGCTTTATTTAGTCTAAGCTCATTTGTACTTAAATTCCATAATCGTGACTCTGTTTGAGATTAACTAACCAAAAGCTTCATCTTGTGCTCCGTACAAAATCTCATCAAGGCAGGGCATCAGGTACATAATGCAAAACTTAAGTTTAAAGAGAATTATGAATTAGCCAATTGGATTGAGGTTTTTTCGAGAACAGTTAGACAGACTAAGGATGACTACATAATTTTGCCATGCAAAGTAAGGCAAATTTGATATTACTGAAATTGAGATAATTTATTGATATTTTGTAAATTCAAATCCTGAGTTTGATTTCAAGAAAACTTAGTCCAGTATTAAGCTTATAATCTCATACGATCGTTAATATACTAATATTTTTGATTAGTTAAAAAAAATTTTATTGTCTTTTCCAGTTTAGTATAATTACACTGTTCTCCCACTGGTGACATAAAACACCAGACATTTTTGCGTCAGGTGAAATTGAATGGGTCATACTTAATATGGATGACATTTACTGATTTTAAAATGCAATATTAGCTAACCAATCTTAATTAGAACAGGGCCTTACAATAATAGTGGGGCAGTGTGACTATTTCATAATATCTAATAGTTTGTATCATTCAGCAATTAGCTTAGAATTAAATTTAAAAATCGTGGCTTTCCGGTTACTCTTACACATAATATCATAATAAAATAATGAATGCACTACTAACAATTTAACATTGGAAGTACTTAATTGTTATGTTTAATATGCAAACCGTGAGTGATTAGTTGTAGTTGTAAGGGGTAAAAGTCCTCGAGGTTGACGGTTATGTTTTTAGATCGTTCAGTTGCAATTGCTGGGAGCAGTAGGACTGGCTTATCTGCATAAATTTGCATACCTATAATGAATGGCATATTCCATACTGTTATCAGGTAGCCTGTTTGTAAAACTGCTATTAAAATCACATTAATTATTAAGTGTATTATTAAAACCTCAAAACTTCCAAGCACTTTCAATAACCCGAAGCGTCACCCCCCTGCCACAATAATACACTTTATAATACAAAATGAAATCATTGCATCTGTTTGCTCACTTATCAGTTTAATAAATTCCAGCAACAATTTACAGTTTTTTTTAAAGTTGCCACAGATTGCCAATATAGATTACAAAGTAAAGTAAAAAATATGAAATAATGTATGAGGGAACGACTGGTGAAAGCAGTTTGGTTGAATGACATATTGGCCTTTAGAATATAATACAAGCCATAAGATGGGTATGAGGCAATGTAGAGAGCCTTTTGGCATATTTTTATCGTCTTCTTGAAACAGAAGGAGTTTTGTATCATAAAAAGGAAGACGGGGATGTTATGTATTATAATTTGATATGATGTAGAACGTACTAGGTAAAGAGGACTGAAAAACAGTATATACACATACATTCTACATTATTACTGAAAAGTAGAGGATAATATTACACCAAGCAAGCAAAGCTGGTGAGATGACACGATGGAGATTTTCCATCAGTGATATATGTGATTTTCCATAAGAAAGAGCCACCAACCACTACCACTTCTCCCTTAGTTCAGTACCAATAGAGCTAAAAGAAGCAAGACCGACTGGGCTTTCTCTTATATTGAAGAAAGGAGTGAAACCCACGAAGAGAAAAGGGATGAGTTAGTTTCTCCTGAGAATCCTTGAATAATTCATGAATGTGTCAAAGGCTCTATATAGAGTTATAAGAATTTTTTCACAATTTTATGAGATTCTTCAACTAGCTTCAACTATTACTAGCTACTACTACCTTGGAGGACCTACCTACACAACTATTACCTCACCTTAAGTCCTACCTGCTTTATCTATCTGCACACCACCACTTCACTATTACCAGTAGTAAGCAGCATGTGTTTCAAAGGTACTTCAACTATTTTCGCATAATAGAAAATAATGGTGAATGTTCCTGACTCAGTCAGTGTGCACCAGGAATTTATGTGATGCACGATGAATTGGATATAAATATAGGATAGACTGTATCATCTTACTCATGTACTATACGATGTATCCTTATATATTACAGAGCTATTCATTCACGCCTTACCGCTTCAGAATGACCCTCTTACTACCACCACAATTACCATTATATGTATGTACTTCGATTCAGCTGTATCACTTCAAGGGATACATGTATCATAATATAGATCGGTGAGAGTGCATGGATTTGATATTGGTATATATGGACGGAAGTTAGTTAAGATACCCCAGTTACATTGTCTGACTTTCTCTTTGGATAAAGAAAACATTTCTTTGTTGAATTGTTCAATGTTTGAAAGAAAACCTTTGATTATGTCCTACACACAATGTCAATGCATTTTCAGAGAAGACCGTAATACCGCTGAGACTTGAGAATTACATAAGGTGAAAGGAAAAGTGGAACAGTTGCATTTTTTTCTTTTGCTTTCAAAAGTATATACTCTACACACCAAGAATTATCATCACAATTACTTTAAACATAAAATATTGTAGCCTGTACAATATTACAGAATTCGTAGCTTATTTAGAAAGTTTGTCACATTCAGGAACGCTTTACACTGTAATTGCCTAGCTTTGTTTTCTTAAGTCTTGGTATGCATACCATGCACGTTAGCTTTATATATTAGATTTGAATGGACTGTGAAATGGATGTCCTCTTGTTTAAAGAGATTGATCCTTTGGACCAGAAGTGACTCTGTAAAAGACCAAGGTCGTTTTCTTCCTATGTCCAAATACAAAGCATGGAAAAGGAAAATGGATGAAAAGAGGCTAGAGGGAAAAACGTATTTGTACTTGCTTAGGTAGTAATGCATAGGGCACAAGTAGTGATATCATTGTGATCAAATTCACTGTATATGCAGATAGGCACTAAAATGGTCTTTGGAGTCGAATTATGTAGACAAGATCAATCCCCCTATCCATTGAGTTGAGTTTCTATTTTACCCTCAAGGAACTTCAACTTTCTTTACTGAATTTGACTATGTAAGGAACATTTTCGGCCCTTTCTTTCTTTAGCCACTATGATTATTAGCATCCAGAAATGTTATAACTTTAACAATGTAGCACTGGTATGCAGCACAAGCATCTATGCATACCTAACTGAGATTTCAAGCAAGGGCTTAGCTGATGGGCGTGAAAACCCTCTAGTTTAATCTAGTTTAAAAATACCTTTTACCTTTATCTACAATTTGTCTGTTTTTGAACAGTAATTCAAGGAACTATTGTATCGTCATGTTAATTATCTTTAATGAATGTATCCATGCAATTTTAGTCTTTGTTTGAAGTCTATTTCCATAAAAGTAATAATACGGGTCAAGGTCTGAAAGTTAGCGAATAGTTTAGCGTGTTGTGTTAGCATGTGGCCGGAGCCTCTAATATGAAACGAGTCAAAGGAATAGAAACATTTTATATGAGTTGCTTTGTTTAGTTGCCCAATCCAAAGTTTATTTGGCTATCGTGTGTGGTGTGGGTAATTATGTATAAATTAATAGTCTAAAAATTGAAGCAAAAAGTTTTGGAAAAACAACGTTTTCACATGTAAACTATCAATCACAATATGTTGTTCATTTTTCCTGTTTATGATTTCTTTCTTATGAAATTGAACTTTCCTGGAGTAATATTTATTTATCCTGATGATGAATTGAGACCAATCGATTCGAAAGCTCGAAAGTTAATAAATCGTTATTTCTTAAAAGTCCCGTACCGTCAAAATATGTCACTAATAAATATTTATTTATGTACTCTGTAGGTGTTAACCTCGACCGTGAATTTAGAGAGAATTTGTAAGTTTAGCTATGAAAGACCGGACAGTAATTGATTTGGAATTCACAACATCTGAAAATGACATTCCACTGAGTTAAATTCGTTTGAAAAATCAGACATCTAGATTGCTTTAGAATACCCTTTAGATTCAGCTTCAAAAAAACAGGAAGACGCTTTAAAAAAAAGAAAACTTGACATGCCAAATTTAGATGAAGAAAACTTGTTGTTAGCTGAATTCAATATTCGTCTTTGAGAGAAAACGTGACATGTCCTTGACCAAATGACAACACTGAAGTAAAAATTCTTAGGAATTCCGATATTGCTGTTAGATTTTCTTGACTGCCCAGCGATAACAATGCTAAAGAAATATTGGTGCCCTTCGGGGTAGTCTACTGTGTTTAGGAATTGATTTTAAATGTAAATGCAAATAAATGTGAACAGCACAATTACAAACGAAACTCCAAATCCAAACAAAAATCCAACTCTAAACATACGTACTGCAGGAGCTTCAAAACTAAAATAATTTTTATGTGATCTCAATATCCTTAAAAGTTTGATGAGCAAATTCAAAATGTCAATTTTATTTTTGTTCAACCACCTAAACCGCTCAAAAGCAATCAGCCCACAAAGCCTACCCGGTTTTATTCAGAAATAGAACTACCTATTCTAGTATCCAATTCCCAAATCTACAGAAAGAGAAATCCTTTACAGGAGGGCGAAAGTTATTGTAACCCATAGTATCCTTTTAAATTTGACTACAGAACAAACACAAAATAGACGTCTGTTGAATATTCCAATCAACTTTACTACTAATACCTACGATCTATTTCTGACTTTTTGACTGCAGTTCTGCGATTGATGACTAGAAAGCCTTTCATTTCTGAGTATTTCTAATGTTACAATTGACAGGGTTGCCCCAGTGAGTTTTATCTGGTAAGGGTACATCATCACAGCAAAATAAAGTGAAAGTTGGACTTTCCTGTTTTCTTATCTAACTGGTTCGTTGGCAAGAGATCAAATTTGAGTATTTTCGCCCACGAAACATCAGCCAAAGAGGTTGAATAGGGGTTGAAAAAGTATTGTATTTCGCTGGTAAAAATATAAAAGTATATTTGAAGCTACTGGGCTGCCTAGAATATACACAAGGTACGAGTACACATGTACACCTTAAAAGGCAAGGGTTCTCTTAAGGACCCCATGGAATCAATAGACCAAGTCCAATCGTCAACGCTAATCCACCGAAATACCCAGTTGGTACTACATTTTAACAAGAGTTGACCAGTGTGATAGATTGAGAGTGAAATGAAGAGAGAAGGAGGGTTCAATGTTCAACCTCTCCCAAATGGATGTGATGATAACTAATGCTACTTCGATCTAGAGATTCGTCTATAGTAAATGTACTCTCTTCACTCATGTTCAATTTTATAAGAATCAAGTAGTATTGGTTCTTAATATAGTAAGTAGTAGAGAGAGTGTCTTTGTAAATGTTGAATGTACACTTTCATCTCTCTTAGTTCATGAAATCCCATACGTAACTTCTCAAAGTAGTACATGCCTCCTGCCTCCTTCCTTCATACATACTAACCCATCTTGATCTACTTTCTTCATTTCCTTTCTTTCCTCCAAAAACAAAGAATATATACATGGAAAATACTTAACTACAACATATAAATAGATATATAGTTAACTCTGACTATAACACAACTACTGCCTAACATTCCATCTCACAAGAGATTAAAGAAGACCAAAACGAAGAATTTCAACAACAGCAGCAATTTTCTTTGTCCCTCTTGGGCTTTCTTTTGATGATACATGAATTCTTTGTGCCACAAAAATGCACTTTGTATGTTCCAGTAGTACCACTACCACTCTCTAAACTACGCCAAAAAGTAAAAACCAACAAATATTTTACGGTACATTGTATCTTTAAAAAAAGCATACTTCCTTACTTTTAAAAAGGTGCTATACTTAATATTTACACGTAGTTTAACATTTGAACTCAATCTGTAAATTTACACTATTTTTGATCTCACTTCACCTATAAAATCTCATTTCCTAATCCAAATGTTCAAAGGTTTTTTGTGCACTTACTGTTCAAAACATTTAGTTGTAAAGTTGTAACTGCGATTGTAAAGTATTGTAAAGATGAGAAAGATATTGGGGACTTACCTGTAAAGAAATTAAAAAAAGTTACATTATTATTTTGTCAACAAACGCTGTAATTTAGTAATTAATGCTTTTTTAAATGATGAAAATCCACAATAAGCACGCTATACATTTTTTAGGTTAAATTGCAAAGGCTGTCAAAAATTAATTGTTTGAAGCTTTGTGAAAATAAATGTAGGGCCACTGCTACCAGTGAGTCTTTGTATAACCATTTACGGTTAAAAAATTGAAGCAACAAAAAAAGCATTACCGACAAACTACTGCATTGCGTGAATGAAACCTTTTGAATATATATTTTTTTTCGTCGGGTGAACTTTGAAATTGATCCTAGAGCTCTAGTATATTTAGAATCTATCTAATTTCATGCTATAACTATTGTAGTTGCAAAATAGCAATATATGTACGTAAATCAGGTTATATTACGCTCATGTACCTAGATAATAGGTGATGTTATTGCATTGCATGTGTATGTAAGGTAAGTTGGTGTAAGGATTTAGCCCCTAAAATATAAGGTTGTACGTAGATAGATTGTAGGATAAGAGCCAAGGAGAAAGAAGATGCAAGACAAGTCTACAAGTGAGACTTGGTATGGAAGGTGAAAATTCCAAAGCACAACCTTCTTATATTATTAGTTTGACTTTCTACCATTCAACTTTTTAAGCTGCCTATCAACCGCTTGTTCATAAATTAAGTAATTTTTTGTACTTACAGGTTCAGTAGAGCTGAAGAAAGAAAAATATTCAAACAACTTATGTTAAATAGCATTATTACTGTGCTCACTAATAATTTTTTGGCAGCAGTGTGTCGTACCCTTTTCATAAACACTGGGACGAGTATTTTTAACAAAGGATATGATTGTAGTGAAAGCTCACCGGGTTTTCCCTAATGAAAACAAATTCGCATTTTTTAAATGTTAGCCGCATTCTTTAACATTCATGATAATGTTTAGGTTTGGGATGCTTTATTTTTAACTTAAAACTTTCAACTTTCTTTCCTTGTATTTATTCAACATTGAAAGCAACATGGTTTATTTAGTTTTGCATAATGATCATCTCCTGATTTTTTTGTCCCAATAAGTTAAAAGCTAGTTCTGTTGTAAGATGTGAACCCCTAATGCTGAATTCAAACGGGATTTTAGGGTACATAAAAATCTGATTATAACCATTATCTGCTGAATCATCTATTGCTGATTATTTCATTACGCAAACATAAAATGCTACTTTTCAAGGAACGGTAGAATTGGGTGGATTACTTCTATAAAGAACCTTACAATTATAAGTTCATCCACTTAGGGGATGGTGCGTTACACTACCTTTAGATGATTTCAAAATAATTTTTCCTTCGGTATAACATATACAGGTATAAAATAAATCACCTTAAAAGCGTTTTATTGCAAAGTTGGTATTATTGTGATTAACTACAGACTGGCTGATTCGGGGTACGATAGTTTTCAAGACTTTTCTGCTCGACAGGACCCAATTTCATATCATTCTTAACGATTTTGGCGTATTACAATATCAGATATGCTTGAGTAGCAATTCAATGATCAAAAAGTAGTTTATTTAAAAAATTTTCAAATTACAGAGTATTAAGTTTTAAATAATCATGTAATTCTAACCATAGTAGAATGAAGTGAAGTTTAAAGTAAATTCTGCATATTTATTAGATGCATTTTTCAGCTTATCCAGAAATCTAAGAAACAATTTGTGATAAAAAGTAACATTGATTGGGTACTCTTTTGAGTTTAGGCGTATGTAATCACTTGATAAAAGTAGAAGTAGTGAATACTATTATTAGTGAAGATACCAGAATTGTGATATCTAATCTTACAACAAAAAATTCGTGTAGTCAAGTAGCGCAGCGCCCAGTCAAATATGAATAAAAGACAGGCCTATTAAAGTCCATGACAATAAACAGAGCTTTAAAAAACATTTAGGACACTGAAAAACATTTGGGGCACTTTGAAAAAATTTTGAGGTATCTATAGATTGCTATATAATATATAGCTGGCTAAATATATATATAGATTCCTATAGATCTATAGATTCCTATAAATATCTATAGCTGGCTATATATATATATAGATTCCTATATATATCAATAGCTTGCTATATATATCTATAGATTGATATATACATCTATAGATTGCTATATATATCCATAGATTGCTATATATATCCAT
>JAQGAA010002922.1:0-11750 GCA_034696425.1 Isotoma viridis
ATACACTCATTAAAAATACCTTACTCAAAGAAAACCCTCTTCACTCAAAGATTAAATCAATACCATGAAATATTATATTCATTGGAAACGACTATTTTTAGTCAACTCAACAATAATGTTTGTGCTTAATAATACTTAGGTATATGTTTAATTAGTATATATATATCTATTTCTATGGGTATATGCAATCACTCAATACACCACGGGCATCCTTTCAATTGTTAAAGATATGAAATCATCAACATATAATCCATCAAATGACACCAAAATATTATTCACAAAATAATTTTTGAAGATTTGACAACAAAGTCGTCTGTCAATAGAAGTTTTGCAGCATATAAAGCATTTGACTACGATTATGCATCAACATTATTGTTTTGTCGTCGTTTTGATAACATATTTAAAACAGCAATAAAAAATGAAATAATTATGATTTTAAACAATAATCACCCATAATAATGAACATAAACTACTTTGTAATACTCATCAGATACAAATAAAAGGAAAAAACTAAATCAACCTGCTCTATTTTTTAAATAATGAGTTTATTGGTGATGTTTTTGATTGATTTTATTAAGAATTTTTAATTTTTAATATATCCTATAAGAGCCATTTGGATTGAATTACTAAAAATGTAATTTTTGTTGTATAAGATAGCATGCCAATGACAAAGCAACAATAGCAAACCACAAACAATTTAAGTTTTAAATATACTCAGCTAAATAAGGCATACGAATTTTGCTTAATAGTTTAGCAACAATATTTTTGTAGTTAGTGTGGTTTTCCTACAAGTAATTCAATGAGTTAAAAAATATTCCAAGGTTAGTAGACGCTTGTGTTTTTACTAGTTAATACTGAATTCAATTTCGTTTCTCACTTATGATTTTGAAGAAACAATCAATAATAGAAAATCATCTTCAGAGAGACACTTATTAATGATTTTTGAAGAACTTAAACGGTTTCAATCATGATGAAATAGTACCAAATTCATGTAATTAAAAATCAGAATGAAGTGCTTTTACCTGTAGCCCAATTGCTACCTTGCTTGAGATGCTTTTAATTTCAGTGAATTCTCTATATAATTAAAATGAAGCCGTTGAAAATTATTAACAATAATAATTATTTAATATCCAGAATTCTTGTGGTAAACAACTTAAAGAGTAAATGAATTTAATTTTAAATACACACAGTTAATTGTAAGTAACCCAATAATTTATGTTTATGCTCCTTATCATTTACACCAATCAAACGGCCTTATCTATATTTTATGAGGAAAGCTTCCACATTTTCAATACAATTGTTTCTGAGTCAAAATATTACATTATATTTTTTACTTAAAAAAATTAAAACTATTTATGCATGAAACTGTTACTAAATTAGTTTTTTTTAGCAAATTTTGGAAATTTTGAGAAGCGCATGCTAACTTTTTTTATTTTTTGCTTGTGTAACAAAACTCATCAATAAATTCCTTAAAAAAATGCATCTCAGGTCAAAGACAAAATAATACCTTTAATAAACACACAACAATGCATACAATCAACGAATGAACAAAACGATTGTAGAATTTATTACATTTTGTATGTAAACTTTTCCGTAGAAGTTCAGAAAGTTTTATGTGTTTACTAAACTCTCTAAGCCATTTTCAATTCGTATTGCTATTACTCAAACTTAAATCTAATGTACAACAAAGCATCCCTTTTTAGGTACTTAATTTATAAAACTTAATTTAATTTATTTAGACTCTTTACTACATTCATTCTTACTACTACTGATAATCCATATAAAGACTTACCGTAAATAGTTAAGTCATTAACTTTCTTAATCCTAATAATACTTAGTAAATATATACACACATTATACATCTTCAATTTTTTCCAACAATCGATTCCTTACACAATAAACAACCCTCTGCTCATCTCGTTTACCAATATCATCCACCTTTAATTCCAAAGCTTAATGCCTCTATACATCCAAGATCATTTATACGTACTAGAATTATGTGTAATTTGCCTAAGTTTAGAAGTCGGATTACTTCCCGAAAGTATCTGATTACCCATTTCATTATATGTTCCCGTTTTATCATTTATCATACATCTAAAGTCAACCTTATCAGGAAGAAAGTTTTTAAATCTATGGCTAGTAAGCTAATTTTTTTCGTCTACTGCACAAGTTTCGGGGAGCACAAAGTCACAAAGTCCAAGTTATTTTATAAAAATATACCCTATTTGCATCGAAACTGATAGTGTGTAAAAACTTTTGAAACTACGAAAATTCTACTTCTTTCTGAAATTTACGCACAAAAAGAATGTTCTTTGCAAAATAAATCTTGCGATGACAGCATACCGATCTTTCTGAACAACATGGAAACTCCCCGAATAAATTTTAATAGGTTGACATGATCTCGCTAGCATACGCAATTCTTTTCGATTAAAAACATTAGAGTTTTTCATTGACCGAATTGCAGCAATTGAAAGTGCTTGTGGTTTTGAAGTGGTTTCCAAAATAAAACCAATAAACATCTGAGCATTAATAAAAGCCACAGGAAAAATTGCAAAAATGAAAGGTGGAAATTTGTCTCTCAACTTAATCATTGTAAACAAAGCAAAAATAGAAACTACTGCCATCATGGCTTCCATAAACGGAATAAATATTTGTCGGAAGAAGCCGTTATAAAGAGCTGTAAGGAGTTGTACTTGACGATACAGTTTGAACTGCAACATGACTTTTTCTGTTAGATTCGAATGATTTAATTTTAAATTTTCAGCTCCAAGGTTTCTAAATTTTAAAAGAAACTGGCTTTTAGAATGTTATATAAGTAGTCAAATTAATTTCATTTGTATTGACAAAAATAACTGACCTTAAAAGCTCGGTGCAACTTGCCATTCCGCCTTGAATTGCGATACCAGTTAGGAATACATTTCCAGCCACCGTTGCAGTTTCCATCATAATTTGTACAGAAAATGACACAAAGAGTTTGAAAAGGTTAGTCCAAGTTGTTGGACCTTGGTCACAGTCAATTGCCAAGAAATAAGACCCAATCATTTGCGGTCCACAAGGAAAAATAAAAAACGGAAATATGAGAATTTTTGGTATTGTTAAAATTAAGGGAGTAAAAATGACCATCATTAGAAATCCTTTGTCTTTTCCACGAAACTCTTTGAGATTATCTGAAAGTAAAGCCGTTTTAAAACCATGGGTAAAACTGAAACACCAAATTTCTCAAATATAAGAATTCGTATAGGAAAAAAACACACCAACCAAATGAATATAATATTATTACCTTTTGCAAAAGTTTCAAAAGATTTGAGCTCATTGACAAATTTGAGAAGATCCTCATAATACATCATTGTCGATATACTTATAATAGATGCACTAAATGTGATCATTGTAGCAAGTACAAATACTAAAAGCTGAGCTGGATTTTTATTTAGTTTTTCGTAAATTGTGTTATCAAACCATAACATATGCACAACTCTTAATAAAATGTAAATTCCATAAATGAATGATACAATTTTCAACAAAATCCAAATTCGTTTTTTTTGCGATTTAGGAATACCAGTTTTTTACATGAAATATCCCATTCAAATGGAATACACGGAATCGTCGAGAGTGCTTGAATTTGAACTATAAGAACCGAAAGTGACTTTCCTGTTAGCATTTTGGGACTTTTTTACACTTAAAAAATTACTTATAGTTTTAAAACGATGACTGTGATGAGATAAGATTTTATTTTTACTTCATAACTAATTAACATAAAGGTTTACAATACAAAATGGATTACTGGACATACGAATTTTGCTTAATAATTTATCAACAATTTTATTGAATGGTTTTTTCACAAATAATTCGATGAAAATATTCTAAGGTTAATAGTAGTAACTGTTGAATTTACTGGTTGAAACTGAACTCAATTTCATTTCAGGCTTATGAATTTAAAGAAGCAACTCAGAATAGACAATAATTGTTTTCACAGCTACACTTATTAATGAATTTGGAGAATTTAAACGGTTTCAATCATGATGAAATAGTACCAAATTCATGTAATCAAAAATAACAATGAAGCGGTTTTGCCTGAAGAGTGAGGACCAATTGCTACCTTAAGATTATTTTAATTTCTGTTAAAATGCTGTGTATAATTCACATGAATCAGTTGAAAATTAATTAATCAATTATTTTCATAGTAAACAAATTAAACAGTGAATGAATTTAATTTTGAATACATATACAGTGGTAAGGAACGGAATAGTACATGTTTATAATTTTGATTATCTACACCAAGCAAAAGGCCTTATTTATATCATCTTATTAAAATGTAAATTCCATGAATCAATGATAACTTGTTAAAAAAAATCCAAATTCATTTCTTTTTGGTATTCTTGAATATCAGTTTTTTGGTTTTAGTATCCCATTCATACGGAATACACGAAATCGCTGAAAGCATCTGAATTTGAAGTACAAGAGGAGAAATTGACTTTCCTATTATTAGCGTATTGGTGAAAAGTATTTTTCAGGAATCTAGCTTTTCAAAGCTCAAAGTGCAAAAATCCTTTGAATGACGAGGTTAAGCTTTTTATGAACATTTAAATCTATGATAAAATAAAACCTTTTCTTGCCCAGCATGCGAATTGCGAATGCTGTGTTAATATGCAGCAACCGTTTATTTTCATATTTTGTATCCCAAGTTCTCTGGAAGAATAATAACTTTCTGACGTGCGAGTGTGAAATTGTAATTGTAATGAGTTCAAAGTAACAATTATAAGCCATAATAAGTAAATTATAACTATGCTTATTATTGAGTTTCAATTTAAATTGACATTTGATAGCTGTTTCACAATAAAGAACCAAAATGTAGTGTAAGTTTTGATGAAATATCATTTAATTCGAAAAGGCTTAACTTTACTGGAAGGCTTAATGCTAATTGATAGTTTGAAAGATTCCTAATGTCTATCTATATGCTATGTAATTATCATGAGTTACTTTTAATTAAAGGTATTTTGAATTGAATCACATTATCACATATTAAACAAAAATCATATTATTATGAAGTTAAAATGAGAATATTCATGGCAATGCCATAACGCCATAAGTATTCACTGCTTTACCTACGCTACCTTTTAAAAATCAAAGATTTTTAATGTGTCAAAAACAGGATGCGTATGTATGATGATTGATGATGCGAATAAAATTTGTAGAGATTCATCGATTCATGCAATTCCATAAGCTTACAATTAATTAAAAACTAAAAAAAAAACACAAGTATAAAGAATTCATGACAAATTAGTATTAGTGATTAGTGAATCGTGAATGTGTGAAGCTTTATCTTTATCCCGGAAAGGCTTTGCTTCTTTTTATTCGCAATAGAGTGAAAAGCGAATTTTGGAAAAGAGAACTTTTGAAATGATTTTGAAATGCTTTAAAATTACAAATTACAATTGCTCACAAAAGTTCAACTAACTCTTTCACAGACATATTAATATTTACTATTTCATATTTAATATAGCATTACCTTGATAGTAAACAAAATTCTGTATTTCGAAATAGTAAAATAATTTTAATATTTGTGTCTAAAATTTATAATTAGGAAAAACGTTCTCTGCAAATGAATCTAAGCACAATATATCCTTTTTTCTTAATTACATGGAAATTCCCCGAATAAATTGAAATAGGCTGAAATGATCTCGTCAGCATACGAATTTCCTTACGATTGATCATAAACATAAATACAAGAGTTGTTCAAATTCCGAATTGCAGCTATTGATAAAAATTGAACTTTCGATGTTGTGTCTAAAATAAAACCTACGCATATTTGTCAAAGCAAAAATAAAAATATCATGAAGATATAAATAGGAAATTTTTCTTCAACTCGATCACAACATCAAGCAATGCAAAAAGGAACATCAAGTTAAATATTTAATTTTTCTAATAATTGATTTATTTTAGCATCAGAAAAACTACATAGCGTTGGCTGCTGCTGCAAGCTGCTCTAAATTTTAAAAGCATGAATGGTTAATGAATGGTTACACCTTTCATAATTTTTGTTACAATAAAATATGATTTCTATAATCCCCAACCAAATGACTTGTACAAAACTCATAATAAAAATATACTTTTTAGACTGGCTAAACCATAATGTCAAAGTTTCTGCAACTACAGCAAAAAAAAATCGATGAAGAGCAAGAACAAGAATAGATATAAAAATAGCCAATCAGCCTATTAGCCATTGGCCATTACATACGAAGAAGATGAAACCAAGGCAAGAAGCCTAGTGTATAATATTATAAAGTGACTGTAGTCAGCCTAGCAGTATAGTAAGTAGCCGCAGCAAATTATAGCATCTAGCTCTAACACATGGAATAAGGGGATAACTTATCCCCTTATTCCATGGCTCTAACATAACTGTGCCACCACCAACCACCTACCACCACCACCATACTCATATAGCCATGCCATAACAAACCACAATATAGCACTACAGAACTGTACTATAGAGTGTTTTTATACTATTTTGCAACATTCATAAACAACGTGAACAAAAGCTTTTGCAAGATGATCAGTTAATTCTGTAAGTTGACTTGTTTTTTGGAAATCCCTACTTCCAAAAAAACAAAAAACAATATCAAAAATTGACCTTTGAACTTTTAAAACATTTAATCTCAACCTTCAGCGATATTCAATGGGGATTTAGTATATAGCTCAATGGGATTTACTTACTAATTAAGTAAGAAGTTAAGAACACACCCCACCCATGTATTATGAACAGTCCATTCTGCCTTGTTTAGTAGTAGTAGTAGTAGGAGCCAGGCCAAAGCTGCGCTTGCTTTCTGAACCCTTTCGAGTCTTGACGAGAAGGATAGAAGAAGGACAAACCCGAGTGTATAACATTGAACACAACATCATCGAGAGAGAGAGAAGTTGGTTGTTGTGTTGGAAGTGCAGTGGAAGTAGAAGGAGCCAAATAGCAACTTTGCTTTGTTCATTCGCCATTTGCAGTTTGCTCCTCGTCAAGAAGGATGCAAAGTGAAATATTCCTGAAAATGTGTACATTTATAAAATTTTATATTTCGAATTCGTGACCCCCTGGGATTTCCGAAATTTTATATTTCCAAGTAAGAAGACTGACGAGATGAATGTCAAGGAGTTACTGTCATTCAAGCCGGAGACAACTCCCCAGCGGGATTCTCAGCCTCCTCCTCCATCATCAGGGTCATTAAAGAGGTCAGGAGGTCAAGAAAAAGGTCGCAAACGTTCCGCAGTGCCTTCCAGGGATGAATCAGGTATTCTTAAGAAGCCCTTGATGTCAAGTGCAGCCCCAGACTCTACCACAAAGGATGAGTTTTCGTCTTCAGTGACAAGAGCTGCTGGTGGTGGTGGTGACCTGGGAAATGACCTCTCAGGGGGCTTGGAAATCACTGAGGAGGAGAGGCTTCGTATTCTCCAGATGGTCGAAGATGAGCCCGAGGTAAGGGAAAAGTTTTTATGTTTGTATTCAAAAGTTGAAGGAAGTTATGGATTTTTGAAGTAATTTCTGTAATTTATTTTTGGTTTAGGGGACGCCATTAGACGAGTCTGGACTGAAAAGGATGGTCTCTGTACTTGAAAAACGTATTGCTAGAAATCAAGAAATGCGGATCAAGTTTCCGGATCAACCTGAAAAGTAAGTTGTTGTTTGATATCAATATTGGTTAGGGATCGCTTATGCTTTTTAGTAGAAATTTCGAAATTTACGCAGTTTACTTGATAAGGCGAGGCTAGGGTAGGGCTACCTATTTTGGCTATAGAAGCACGTACCTTGTCGATTTAAGTAAGTAGTTTTCATCAGTAATCTGTACGAGTGCACGTTTCTAATAAGCAGAGTGGACGTTTTACGTACATACCTGTCCATTTTGTTATAACCAACTTGACATTTGATCAGTTGCAAGTTCAAAAACATTCGTAATAGGTTACCTGCATTCTTGTATAACGTTATAAACGTAGGTTTTAATTAGTAACAATGGATAACTCGTCAATTAATAAGTCCAATATGTCTTGGTTGACCTTTTACACTCTCAAAAATATTTCCAAAGTATCGTCGACATTTTCGAACTTGTCGAAAGTTTCAAGAAGGTGTGATATAAAGATTTCACAAGGCGTGTCAAATATAGTGGGTTGACCATCTATCAGGGACGTAGTACGGAGTAATGATCCAGTCTGAATTGTTCCAAACATTGAATGCTTTCAAAGTTCGTTAGTTTGAAACATCATTTACATCTTTCAAATTATCGCATATCGGGCGCTACATAATAAATGGATTGAATAAATTCCAATTTCGCAATTTGATGAAAAACTTTACCTCTCTACATGATAAAAAGTGGCATTTCTGAAAAACTTAACATATAAATTTAGAAAATTAGCACCAAAGTTATGTCAGTTCCAGACTTCGTTAAATACACCATCCGCTGGCGAATTTTTAATAAAAAAAATAGAATTACTACTGGCTATAATCCATAACAATGCAGGCAGCGTAACTTTCCATTTATGAACCTTCGTTTCAATCCCAAGCTTTTAATCTGCAAAAATTCGGAAATCTAGAAAGGCAGAAAAATGGCTGGCCTTTAATAATTCTAATACTATTACCGTTATCCATAAAGCAGAAATACAAAAATCAGCTTAATGTCTTCCACAAATTGCAAATCTAAATGCTAATGTCATTGGATTTATTCTTAATGTCTTCCACAAATTGCAAAACTAAATGCTAAAGTCATTGGATTTATTCTTAATTATCTTAAAGTCTTCCTCCACAAATTGCAAAACTAAATGCTAAAGTCATTGAATTTATTCTTAATTCCTTCAGTTTTCAGTATAATTCTTCAACATGTATTCGCGAAAATGCGCTGTTTTAATTAAAAGAGTGCAAAAACGGCGTTATGTAGAATTAAAAAAGTTTTATTCTTTATTCAACATAGTTTTGTTTGCCTTTTACAAAGACTGGAAATTATCCTACCGTTGATCGTCGTTGTTAGGTCCAAGGCCGAGTAACTAAAAAACACTGATCTAATAAAAAACATCAATTGCACAACATACAACAATGAGCAGAAGTAGAAGAGGCTTCGAACTTCTCATTTCGCAAGTTTCATTATCACCAAGACTTATGCTTGGAAAGATTCAAACACAGTTGGCTGTTGGACATCAGGCACAAAACGTCAGGCGGTCAGGGTCGCATCGATTGCATCGTGGTTACTTATTTACGTCGTAGTAAAGGTCCAAACGACTGGTTGAATCTAGATCTAACGGCATCGGCTTCGTTGAAACGTTCTCTTTCAATTGAAGGAAGTAAAATCAGATTTATGTTCACTGCACACTGATAGTTGACAGTCAGCCACAAATTAGTTGTAGTGGATAGGCATTTGAAAATTAATTCTGGTAGTTGAACACTCGCAGAGAGAGAACCGTGAGTTAGTAGAAATAATTAAATCGCCTGCAAGTCAAAATTTGATAATGTTTGATTGCGCTAAAGGTGAAAGGTGTGGATTTGTACGATTTTATTCGATAAAAAAAGGTGTGGATTTGTACGATTGTAAGATAATGTTTTATCTAGTTTTTGTTCTATTCTTGATTGTCAAAAATTATCAATTGTAAAGCGCTTGGCATAATTTTGAAACTAGGGGTAGGATATTGGTTTTTTTCTGTCAACGGATGAAGATTTGTAATAATTATATGATCGAACGATTGAAGGTTCAATTTCGCTGATATTTATCATCCAAGTGTGTCAAGGAATACGTATCAGAGTACGGAACAGCGGTCCGATTATGGTACGATCAATCGATATCCTGCCAGATTGCGACAACCTAAAACGTACTTTATTATTATAATAAATGCTGACACATCCATATGATTTGTAATTCTTGGCTCGCAGGGCTGGATTGAATTGAACGGTCTAAGTTTGCCGAACAATGTTCCAACACTTGTATTTCCAATTTTCAACCGTCGTTGAATTCTAATTTGATCAAACATTGACAGCGTTACATCAATAAGATCATGAACTGTTCTCTTAGATAAGAGGAAAAGTACGAAGTGCAATGATTCAATGTTGTAGTTTTTTTCAAAACTAAAACAGACGCAAACCATTGTTAACCGAATGTTGCTAAAAAAGAAAAGTCAATCAGGAATAGAATCAACACCTAATATTCGCAACAGAAACATTGACTCTATCAAAGCGTTTATTTAGAGTGTAATATCCACTAGAAGTAGTCAATAATAAGTAGTTATTGATTGCAGTTACAGGGCTATATATATGTAGCGTTTGCAGATAATTGAAAACAAATCATCTAGTATCTAAAGTATCTAGCCGCCTTGAACTGGACGTACGTTCGATTCTTTAAGGTACTGACCGCGATGCGGTAGTATCTGTGGAGAACAGTCGTACCCGTACCAAAAAGGATTTTATGGTAGTGTCCATCATGAGATCATCATGAAAATCCTGATAAACAAGTCGATAAATTCGTGCGCCGCATTTAGATAGGGTGGCACTTATCAAGATACTGTACTGTGTAGTATTTTTAAGTGTGCAACGTGCAAGTCGATTTTAAGAGATAGACTGTTCAATCCAATTCATCTCATTTTCTCATTTTGCAATAGTCTATATTTGTGCTGAGCTGTTATGAAATAATCTTCTTGTATGAGAAGACGCCTGCAGAACGGAAGTGGGAAAAAAACGTTGTTTGGAATGATAATTTAAATCGTATAAGTTAGTTTAGAAGTTGAAAATAAGCAGGCTCGTATTTACAGAAAGCGATGCTTGGAATTAGAATACAACAAATTGCTACCGAGCTTATAGTATATAGTTAACGAAAAGCTTCAAGGGTTCAGTTTCATTAATGTTGACCATCTTTTACTAGTATTTGCGCAAATTGCTCAAGATCACAAATCACAATTTAAATGACTAAGAATGATTTGATTTCACTATAACCGTATTTTAATTTGAACACACTGAACTTTTTCCTCTTCAGATTTATGGAATCCGAATTGGAGCTACACGAATCTATTCAGGAACTCCATGCTTTGGCAACAATGCCAGAACTTTATCCATTGGCAGTAGATCTCAGTTTACCTGCAACACTTCTCGGATGTCTTTCCCATGAAAATTCCGATATCTCTTGCGCTGTCCTGGATGTACTACAGGAGCTGACTGACGTTGACACAGTGAACGAGGCTGAGGAATCAACCGCAGTTTTAATTGATAGTCTTTTGGATCAGCAAGCCATTGGTCTCCTCACTCAGAATCTCGATCGATTAGATGAAGCAAACAAAGACGAAGCAGATGGAGTCCATAATACCTTGTCGATCTTCGAAAATCTCTTCGAACTCCGGTCCGAACTTTGTGTCACTGCAGGCCAAAATGTAAGAATCACCTTTAGTTTAAAAAATGCAATAATTAATAACTCAGCTCTCCTATTCATAAAGTTTAAAAGCGTAATTTTTCAATAGTTGATTTTCATATCTACAATCTACTGTTTTATTCTATATTATCAGGGTCTGCTGCAATGGCTGCTGAAGAGAATACGTTCCAGACTACCCTTTGATGGCAACAAGTTGTACGCTGGTGAAATGCTGGCCATATTACTTCAAGAGACTCAAGAAAATCGAGCAACATTGGGCGAAGTAGAAGGCATTGATGTCCTTCTGCAGCAGCTTGCTGCTTACAAAAGACATGACCCTTCAGGAACTTGTCCCTGTTTGCACCATACAACAAGGCGGAACACAGGCAGTTAAAG
>JAQGAA010002923.1:0-11750 GCA_034696425.1 Isotoma viridis
AAAAAGTTCAAAAGAATTTAGAGTAAAAAAATGGGTATTTTTAAAATTAAATCATTTCAGTAACAAAAACAGTTAAATTTAGGGTCGGCTTCTATCATGAGCTGCTTTTTCAAGGATTTCTAACACTTTCTAAGATTTTGGAAGGAATTTCTAAAATAAAAAAATGGGAAATTTGAGACAAATAAAAAACGTACTCATTTTCCAAAACCGAGGTCAAAGGTTCCACCCCAGAAGTATCAACTTGAAAAAGCGTTTCTGCAAAGCGTACAGCTTCTTGAAGTCTTATCAAGGCCTCCTCATTCTGGAAATCGACTAGACTCGTCCTTTCCAAATGGTTTATTAATTTTTCATCAATCTCAACAAATTGAGACGAAGCAACAATGGCCTCAGTGTCCGTAGCAGTAGACAAGGGCTCTCTATCTGCAAGGGTTTTTTCTTCACTTTTTTTCACACCCAGACTTTTTGTCGAATATCTCTTCTTAACCCAATAATGACTTTCTGAATTATGAAAAACTGTCTCAAATTGTCCAATATTTTTGGAAAGTTTATAAAGTTGAGTTATCCATGTTGGATGGGTAATTCGGCACAAGGAATTCATTTCCTTTTAAAGAATTAATTAAACAATTA
This sequence comes from Isotoma viridis, assembly GCA_034696425.1. NCBI lineage: Eukaryota > Metazoa > Arthropoda > Collembola > Entomobryomorpha > Isotomidae > Isotoma > Isotoma viridis. The sequence continues at coordinate 628 of JAQGAA010002923.1, forward strand.
AGTATTTTTTTAATTAATTAAGATTTAGATAAAAAAATGCCGTATAATTATGTTTTTTTCAAAAAGTTCAAAGTTTAACTTCTTAATTTACTTTGCACTTGTTTTTACAAAAACAAACAATTGCAGCCGGTGCAGTAGAATAAAAATCCCATAGGATTTGCTTGAACTTTGCGGTAGCTTAGGTTTTGTGTATACCAAGAATTCTTCAATGTTCTACACAATTCTGTGGTGGTGGTAAATGCGTAGGAATGACGGAATGAGCTTCCAGTAGTATTTTAACTTTAATTAATTAAGACGAGTCTTAATTAATCTTAGCTTATCTAGCTTGATTAACAACCTTAATTGCTAAGCCTCTTATTTTATGAGCTTTTAAACTAGAACTTTAAATCAAGAAATAAAAATTTCCCGATTAAAAACGCATTAAAATTGTGCGTGTAAAGAACAGGAACAATTATTACAATGTAAATGTAGTGTTACTTTTAAAAAGTCTTCAAGTCATTTGTGAACGGTAGTAAAGTAACATTTTTTATGAATTCGGACCGGACTATGAAATTTCTAAAAGTTTCATTCAGCCTTTAGTTTGAATTTGAATGACTATTTTTTGTGACCTTGATGTTTCTAATTTAAAATAATAATGAAGCGTATAGGCATGTTGTTTGCAGGGAGTGTGAAAAGTACCCTTGTTGCATTCTTGCATTTCTCCCAAAGTGAAATACCCAAAGGGTCTATAATTCTAGAGTCTAAATGATCCATAGGAAATAAACACCCTCATTCACTCTGACTACTACTACTCATTAATGAATTAAATTTAGATCTAGCCATAAATATTCTGAGAAATAACACATTGGACTAAATAAACTCCAATATTCCAAAATACAAGTGAAATTGCGGATTGTATTTTTTTATTAATATTCACCGGTTTTTGTTTGCTACAGAAGATAATCAAAAGTTATATTATATCTTACAAAATAATAATAATTAATATTAAGCACAGATTCATTTTTTAATTAACTTTCTGTTGCAAACAACAAGCGCATATTTTTTCTTCAGATATTATTTCCATTCGATTTTTAGTTTCTTAGCCCTCGAACTTTTTGAATTATTTTGTAACAATCTAAATGGTAAACTAATAGTTGAAAATAAACTGTTTTAAATTTTAAATATATATAAACACAACTAAATAAAGACTTCACAGAAGTTTCCAACCTCCACACACATACGATTGCATCACACATGACATAATTTTTTATTAGGTATATGACAACAAACTCTTCAGCAAAAACTTTTTTTTTGGCAGATGTTAAGAATTGTTACAATAATTATACACCCGATTGACTCTCTTACCCTGTAAGAAGCTAAATAATACACGTGTTTTTGTTTAACTAAAAATAACGGCATACAATACAATACAGCTCATCAACAATCTACACAATTTGTGATTATCTAAAACAATGATGATTTGATGGTAAATTTTAAATGGTGTTATTTTTCTAGTAGTGTGTAGTAAAACGAACGAAGACGCTTCTGGTGGTTAATAATACGCTTGCATTTTTTACTGTACAGGAATTATTATTAATATCCATTAAGACATGACATAAAGTTTGCGTACAGGGGTCATAGGTCACATACATTCAAATAATATTTTGTTTTAAATCCAGTCTCGCTCCTTTCCTCATTGTCATCACACACACACTCATTCATAACCTTCGCGATGATAATTTATGATTAATTTTTGTGTAGTCTACAGACAGGACAAACCACCACCACAACACACACTTACGAAGAGTTCGAACTGGTTGAAGGTTGTTGTGTAGGATGAAGGACACTAGGAAGTACTTGATGTTGGCAAATACCCGCATCGCGCAGACTATGTCCATTTTTTGTAAATTAGTTTTGCAATTTTTCATTTTTCTGATCTGAATTTCATATTTTTTTATTTTCTGACTTGATTTTGAGTAAATTATTTACATTAGTGTCTTGCAAATAAAGGATTTCTCATTTCTGATGGTTTCCTGTCTGAGAAGAAATTCCTAAGGATGACCACTTGACCTACGGCGATGATAAGGACTGCCACTGTCTCACAGACTGACCACAGTAGTACCCTGTGGGGAAACAAGGGACAACAAAGGTTATTTCATGTCAAAAACAAGGCCGTAAATAGATTACTCTAAAGTTGTTACCTTTCATTGAGATCTTCGGCTCTCTTTCTGCCCTGAGCTTCCCGAAGTCGATGATGCGTTTGATAATCAAGTACACTATTGAGGTTTTCATGAATTTGCTGAGCTGATGTTTCCAGCTATAACAAAAATTAAAAAAAATGATTAAATAATTAATATAATTAAACTCTTTAAAAACAAAACTACTTTAATTTATGACATACGTGACGACATACATACCTGTGTCTTTAACATTTGACCTACCTGTGTCAAAGCGGTTGCATGTTCACCAAGGCCAGGCAGAGGGGCTTCTTCTCCAACTTGAAGGTCCATGTAGATAAGTTTATGAGAAAACGTTGAGAATTCATTAGAGAAACAAAAAGTATAAACTCCAGAGTGACCAGGGTTCCATGTGAATGTGTCATACTGCTTTTTCACTTCTTTGTAAATCACTTCTTTATTTGGGGCTTCTATGCTCACATCTACGTCGTAGTGACCTCCCGTTACAACCTGAAAAAAAGGTAAGGTCACAGGTCAATTGACATTTATCTGTGTCCAGTCACCAGTCAAAAGATAATATAAAAAGGGTCCAAACCTGGAACTCAAAGGTCGAGCTGACATCCTTCTGGATATTTTCATGAAAGCACTCTTTGGCATTGTCAGGGAGTTCAAAAGTCAACTCCACTGCTGAAGAAACGTCTAGAAATATTGTGAAAAGTACAACTGACCAGAGAAACAGGAGCCAGTAGGATGACGTACTCAGAAAGTTACCCCTATGGCCTTTCTTACTTGACATCAGTGTCCACATCATACTTAACCCTTTCATTTTAATTGTATAATTTAATTAGCTCTTATTAACTAATTAACTTTAAACTACTTTCTAACAACAGCTGACAGGCAAGGGACAGTGGACAGCCAAGCAAAAAACTAAACTAACGTCAACTATTGACCTAAATTGCTTCCTAAAAAACTATCAACTATACACGCTTTAGTAATTCAAGCGTCTTTGAACATTAACACACAAAAGTTCAAAGGTCACTCAAGCGTCAAGCGTAAATAACCTTTCACTTTCTTTTTGGAATTTTTCCAACCAGCCGGTAAAACCAAAAATAAACAAATCGATACTGTTCAATTTCCTTTCCTTCAACAAAACAAACAACAACCAAAATTTTTCAAAAAAAATTATTCCTTTTTCAGGAATTATAACTAGAAATTTATAAAAATGTTTTTTTTTTGAAAAACAGAATTTTGGAATTTCTAAAAAGTAAAAAATTAATGCGCAAAAGATTTTGATGATTTTGACAGAAAGTCGAATGAAAGTTGATGATGAGTTGAGATAGCGAGGATTTAAAAAAGGTGACGTGTCTCATTCCAACCCGCAATTTCTTCTATGAGAAAAACCCAACCCAGTCTTATTTCCTGACAGATGGGGCAATACACATTCTACTCGTTTTCTATCTAAATTATATCTCCATTATTTACGCATTTTTAGGAATCTGGAAAACTATACAGAAATATTTTTAGTAAAATGTATGAATTCATCAAAAACGTTTTTTTTAATTTTTTTAATTTTTTAAATTTTCAAAAGCTTTTTTGATTAAAAAAACTGAATTTTACAACGTTTCTAAAACCCTAATTAATGCTGTTAGTTCTTTGTTCTCTGTCTCTGTGTGAATTTATCGAAAGTTTGTTTAACTCAATTACACGCATGAGCAGACTGGTTCAAAGCTTATGTTTTTTTTACTAAAAATGCTTTTGATTATTTAGAATTATGTAAAAAAAAAAGTATTCAATCAAATTAGCGTTTAACAAGAAACCCTCTTCTGAAACCTTTTTCAACATAATTAAATAATTAATTAAATCACTAGTTCAAACAAGGGTTCTGTTCTAGGTCAATTATGAATGAGCAAAGAAAAGATTTTGAAGTACCGTAAAACTTGATTTACATCCCCCCTAGGATATAACACCTCTTGCTTCTTAAATTAAATACTACTCTCATCAATCAGCTCTGCTAAGCGTTCTCATTTTTCAAGGCGTTTGCTATAAAATAATAACTTTTAAATAATACTTAATAATTATTTAAGCTATTATTAATTTGTTAGTATGATTCACTGTAAAAATAAATTATTGTCTTTAATTCCATCAAGATTAGTAATGAACTCATACATTATTTCCCCTTAATTACCTTATTCTGTAAAATACTTAAAAACATAAACATCATATAAAACAACAATGAGATCGAAATAAAAAATCATACATAAAATAAGTAAAAGCACCTCGACTATAGAACTTACGTATAAATTATAAAAGCACTTGCTTTAACAACTCTACTAACTGAACAAGCTCATTTCTCCATTTGCTTCAGCCCATGGCCATTCAATTCCCAACCTTGAATCAATTTTCGATTCAATTCATATTAAAAAGAACACCCAACTCACCTTATTTTAGTTATGTAGATTAAATTCAAGTTTATTGTAAATTAGGCAATGAGTTATGCAATATAATTATGACTAATAAACTAAAAATACATCATTTTCACACGCACATAACATTACCTTTAAATCTAAATTCCATTTCATCACCTTCCTCCAGGTAATAAAAACAATTTCATTCATTATACTTTTTTCCTCTATACCATTCATTTTAATCTGAAATAACTAAAACTCCATATAGAACTGAATAGTTTATATAGAAAGCAATACCCAAGTCAGTTTTTAGAAGTAAAACCAAGTCTAAAAAGTCTCACAAAATTCAAAGAGTCTATATAGTAACATAGGTTTCCGTTCTTTTTGGTGAAATCATCACTCATTCCGCAAAGCCCGAAATAAAAAACACTTGGTATAAATGGGCTAAAATGTAGGCCAAGACCAAGACCAACCCAAACTAATAACAAACAAAACTCTTCTTATCATGCCTAATCAAAATAATATTAAATAGGAAAGGAACAAGGTCTTTTTACTAAAAGGTAAGTTTACTCTTTTGTCATTTTTTGAGAGTTTAATCGATTAAGAGAATAAATATCAATACAAAACCTTCATTTCATATATAAACTACCAGATGACTTTTGACATTAAAAATCAAAACCTATTTTATACTCACTCTCACTCAGCAGTTCGCATTTCTTTTGTTGGTTGGATTATTTGGAAATTATTGAACAGTTTTATATTAAAAATATAGCTTGCTAATAAAATATTAAAAATTAAGGTATAGTATCCAATTAAATATAAATACATACTTTTCCCAGTCATTAAACTTTAAAAAGAATAAAAATATTAAAGTTATTCAGTATTCTTCATTTTTTGAAATGTGCTCAACAAAACTATACCCTTTGGGAAACCAAATCCCTCACATTTATTAAAAATCTCTAAAAGCACATGAAAACCTTACCTAAATATAATAAACGTTAAATATTTTTAATACCGTTCTTTACGAAATGTCTTAATTACCATACAAAACATTTAAAAAAATCACAAACACATACAAACTTAACTCATAATTTTAATGCATTCTCTTCATCAGATAAATTAATAATAATATGGAGTTACACAAATTAATAAGAAAGACTATTCCTTGTGTGAGTATCAATAGAAATTTATTAAATTTACATTATACCGTGTATTCAAAACAATACAGTTCTTAAAACATTAGATAAAAGCTAAAGTGATTAAGCTATTTAAATTCATTTTAATTATAATAGTTCTATCCTATCCGTATTGCTGTAATCTAACCCAAAAATAAAATAATAATTTTTCCAAACCAATTCTTTAATATGAGATATAGAACTATAAAATGGTACCACTGACTGTAAAGAAAATTTATGATTTTGATAAGAATGACACAATAGTAATGACTTATCTTGAACAAAACCAGTTTTTCATTTTACAACTTGATACTAATATTGTCAAAGCTGTTATACAAAAAGTCAAAAAATTATAAATCTTTCTTTAAATCAATGAAACAATTAATTTTTACAAATTTTGTTATAATCTATTTGGGCAAGTAAATTATTAAAACTAATTTCTGATAAATTCAGAAATTAATTCAAAAGAATCTTGTTTAATCGAACTAAATAAATAAGACTAATTTTACTTATTTATTTTTCTAACGAATTCTAAGCGCATTCTTTATCAATTAAATAAAAAACAATTGTAAATTAAATCAATTTTAATTTCTTCACAGTGCTCAACAGAAAGTGACGTAATTTCTTCAAAATCCACCCTAGAAGTCCCTGAAAACCCGGGACATCCAGAAACTCCGAAAAATCCTGAAAACCCAAAAACCCCAGATAACCCAAAACACCCTAAAAACCCAGAAGTCCCCAGCACCTGCACCACCCCATCAGAACCAACCATGCCTACCACATCCTTATCCTCTCTTCCCCAACAAAACAACAACAAAGTGTTAATAGTCCCAGGCCCAATAGACATAAAAAAGATTAAAAACCTAGTCTTCCAAGGAGGCAGTGTAAAAGGCGTCTCCTACGGCGGAGCAATAGGAGCCCTTCACAAATCATTCGCTTCAAAGAATCTCGACATGCACAAAGAAATCCTAAACATAGCTGGAACATCCGCAGGAGCAATAACAGCCCTTGCAATGGCCGTAGGAGCAAATGTCGAAGATCTTGTTATGACCATAGGCAACACAGACTTCAAGTCTTTCCTTGACACAAAAGCTTATGAAATTGTTTCAAATATTAGTTTAGACTCTGCAAGTGCTGCTTCCAAAACATCAGCTGCAATGGCAACTCTGCCATTACTCACTAGTTCCATGGGACTTGCATCAGGTCAAGAGGTTTTGGATTATTTAGAGAAATTTGCTAAAGAAAAAACAGGAATTTCACATCTTACTTTCGGAGAGTTGCATAACCTTGTGCTGGAAGCAAGGAAAGAGAATAAAAGCTCAGGTAAATTATTCCTAATTTTTGTATTAATTAACCTTTAACCTTAAAAAACCTTTTAAATCTTTCCAGCACCCTCATCTCCAACAAAATCAGTCACAGAAACTCCCAAAGAAAAAGGCCGATACAAAGACCTCTTCGTAGTAGCCTACAACCTAACTTCAGACGAGCCCTTTGTCTTCAGCTACATAGACACTCCAGACTCAATAATCTCAGACGCTGTCCGTTGCTCCATGTCCATCCCTTATGTTTTCGTTCCCCACAAAAACTTTATAAAGAAACCAAAGGAAAACAAATCTCCTGAGGACTACACCCGAATAGAAGCCTCAGAAGACTTATGGATAGACGGAGGAATAACAGACAACTATCCCATCCGGGTATTTGACAAAATGCTCTCAGCCCCTTACGAACAAACCCTAGGGTTTTACTTAGCAAGTAAACAAGAAAAAGCGGAATTCGAAGGGAACCCAAAGGCTTCCGAAGGGAAAGCGGAAATCCGTCGAGAAATAAAAAATATTTTAGATTATTCTAAAGCTGTAATTGAAACTGTGATTTCTTCTCAACAAATGTCAGCTCATAAGCAGAGTGGTGATATAAACAGGACAATATATATTGACCACTTGGATACAAGTATGATGAACTTTGGCCTTACTTTAGAAGAAAAAAATGCTCTCATAAGCTCTGGTTGGGATGCAGTGTGTCAACGGTTAAATATGCTTGAAGATTTAGGCAAATGTGAGGTTTTGCTTAAACCTCCTCAGAAAGATGAGGAAAAGGAACTCCATCCTGATGACGGGGATCATGAAGGCGATGGTTATGGGGATAAGTGTATTATCACATGATTGAAGGCTTTATTAGGCCTTATAATAGCAGAATATGTTATTGTAAGATCTAGTAAGGCCAACCATTATAAATGATCCCTATGGGAGTTTTTTTATTTTATGGGATGTTGCTTTTTTCTTAAACCCTAAGGAGATTTCGAACTTTAAATATATTCCACGGGGGGCCTAAATAAAGTATTACGGTAAACTTCATTCGTCCAACCAAATACTCTACAACTTATTTAACTTTAGGACAAATTCACAAATGTATTAATTCTAAAGCCTCAACTATATAATGTGTCTTAAGCTCTAATTACACTTTTCTTGTCAAAAGCATGCAAAACATTAAAGTATAAAGGATATTTAAAAATAAAACAATATAACTCTTCGTCGTATAAATTCCTCCACACGCCCAATATAAGGACGTTATCTAACTAAAGTTCAAGTTTTAAAGGTAATTAAAAATTCGCAAAATCGTAAACAAAATAAGCTTGCCACTATTTTCATGAATATTTCAAAATCTAAAAAATTCCTGTGCAATAATAACAAAGTATTATTAAAAAGTTAAATAAAAATTCATGATTCCAAAAAAACAGTTACAAATTGTTACTTATTATTATAATCATAATCATTTTTATTATACACCAAAAATTACTACACGTGACAGGGATCAATATTATATATTTCATACCCCACTGCCACTCCCACTTACTATCTAAAATTCCCAAGCGTACCTTTTGGGAGATTGGTTTACTTCCATTTTTTATATTAAACTTTGACCCAGAAATCAATAAATATGGAGCAACTTGATTCCCTACAAGATTAACACTGTCCCTTCGTAAATAGACTTTAGATGCATATTAGTTGTGACATCAAATAAAGTTTAAATTGATAATTAGAGTAAAATTTGTAATAAATTAATCATAGAACAATCCTTCGGGGTTTTTAGCTCCAAAGACTTTGACAATTAATTAACTGCAAAGTTTGAGTATTTCCGCTTAAGTTGATTTTAATTATCTTTAAATTTAATTAAAGTGCCCTGTTTATTGTGTGTAGCTCCACTAATTACTCCCACCATGAGCAACCGAACGAGAACGCATATTAATGTCCATTTGACTTTTCCATAAATGTACGTACATTATATTGTACCCAGTTTTATAAGAGATCAGAGCTCAACTCTAATTAAAGCCATTTTTAACGAGATGATCAAACCGATGCATCGGAATCAACGGTTAACTCGGGTCTGAGACAATGTTTAAGATCAATTACTTATATCATATCTAAAATTATATTAAAATTATACTCCTACTGACTAAATGTTTCCCATAATGATTTTTTAAGAAAAATTACAAAAGATAATTATTGCAATTATCTACATACGTTAAGTTTTTAAAGGAAATTCTTATAATGAATTTGATACAACTCTCACTGACATGATGCCAACTTAATTCGAATTTCTTGTCAAAAAACGCTACGATAAGCCAAACTTTGATCGATTAAACAATACTCTTTGTCCAATAAATGGGTTCATACAACCAAGTACATTATATCTATCTAAAGTTCAAGGTTTAAAAGTAATTAAAAATTTGCAAAATAAAATAGAAAAAAAAATAAAAAACATAAATAAAACAAATAAAATAAAAAATAAAATATACAAAATAAGCTTGCACTATTTTCATGAATATTTCAAAGTCTAAAAAATTCATTTGCAATAATAAAGCATTAAAAGTTAAAAACTCATGATTCCTAAAAAACTGTTTTAATTGTTGCTATTATTGTAAATCATTCTTTATTATTATTCATTAAAATCTTCTATATACCAAAATTACTACACGTGTTACAATATATATTTCACATCCCACTCACTACCACTCCCACTTATAACCTAAAATTCCCAATCGTACCACCCACCGAAAATAAACTTAATTTTATATTTCTTAACACTAATTTTAAACCTTAGATTTTTTCATTTTTGCCATTTTAACTTGAAACTTTTTCTCCGTTTTTGAAATCTTATCCAAATTTTTCCCAACTTTTTTCCTATACTTTTTCTCCATCTGCATCAAATCTTTTTGAAACTTGTTATCCAATTTCTCCACCTCTTTCTGTCTACACTGTTCACATTCTTCAGAACAAGAATTAATAATTGTTTCTTTAATTTTAATCTTCTTTAAATTGTCAACCTTCGCTTTTAACTTATTCTTCTCAAATTCATGATCCATTTTTAACTTTGCTAACGCATCTTCCAAAATCTTTATTTGTAAATGATGCTTTCTTGTTTTGTAATCTTCAATCACTCCAGCGAGTCTTTTTTTATAAGATTTCATAGTTCCGACACTTGTCTGCCCAAAGCTTTTATCCATTTTGATTTGCCACTTGATTGTTTTGATAATTATATCTCGACGCTTTTTTAATTCAGAAATAGTTGTTGGGTTAGGAAGTACAGTGTGGAGATAAGTTGAAAGTTCTTTCTTGCTCGGGGGAAGATTTGATGATGATCCGGGGTATCTCCTTGATGGGAGGGATTTTGACCTATCCACTTCTATTGAAGACCCTGAAGCGTCATTTGTTGTTGAAGCGTCTCTGGAAGATTTTTGAGTTGGTGGCAGTGGCAATGCTGAATGTGTAAGTGAATGTACTTCAATCAACAATGAAAAATGCTTAATTTTTTAATTTAAAAAAAATACACTTACTTTGACATCTTTCATCCTTGTTTAAAACTGGACACCTTTGCTTACTTGACTTTCTTTTCAATATTTCATCAACACTTTCCTCCTTATATATAGTTTTTGACCGAGCATTTAATCCCAAAGAATTTTCAAGTTCTTCAGCTATCAAAGCAAAACACGATGAATTAACAAAAAAATTTCAAAAATAATTTGGAATTTTTTCAAAAATAAAATAATTCTTTCCGAATTTACGAGACATATTTTCTCTCTCCCATTCCAACTCATCGGATTCTTTCTGATCATACTGTTCCATTTGTTTCCTCCAAGGGAAATTATAAATTATCCCTGTACGGTTTTTTTGATCATTCTTTTTTTGTCCAATGACTTCACAACTGTAACCATCCCCGTGGACCCAATCCCAACCTAATGATAAAGTTTAAAAATAATACTCAAAAGTCTAACGGGATTAACTATTTTAAGTTTTAAGTTATCAAAAACTACTTTAACGAACCATCAGGCTTTAAATCTTGTTTATCATCATCATCCTTGTCTTTCCAACTAACTTCTTCAGAATCTTGTT